>KZ678432.1:0-160005 GCA_003019895.1 Coniella lustricola
GGGGTTTGTTGCATCTGTCTGCTTGCCAAGTGGACTGACTCGCTTGTTGATGGACGCACTTTGGTGGGCAAGCGGCCGCTCTTACAGAGCGAGTGGAATCCCTCATGGATGTGTCTTGACGACTTCCGAGCCAAGATGCGTGTCGTGCGGTTGCGGCTACTGCTCGTTGAAAGACATGCTGAACCTCGCCAGTTTACCATCTCAGCACTTAGTGATGCCAAGTTCGTTTCTACCAGCAATTGTTCTCTTACTCTGCAATCCGCATAGTGGGTTAGAAGCACACATTCAAGTCTCACAGAGCCAGCAGGATGAGACTGGCTACCCTTCTCACCGCTACTGCCCTCACGGCAGTGGCATCGTCCCTGCGCTTCACAAACGCAAACTTCTACAACATTACACCGGGCGTGCCCTTCAACATAACATGGGCAGATGCCTCGGGGCCCGTCACTCTGTCCCTCTATAAGGGTGCAACAACCGCGCTGTTAGAGGATATCGGCACCATTGCTGGTTAGTCACGCGCTCCAAGCTTCCCATATTTCCCCGATATATTCTGCTCACCTCCCTCTCCTTTTCTTTCTGTTTGATGCATGTCCACATTGGCTGACCTGTGGTGTGCTTCGAAGACCGGCTGAGTGGCACCAACTATGTCTGGACGCCTAACGCGACCTTGCTTCGCGACATTTACAACATTCACTACACCGACTCGTCTGGTGCTGAGATCAACAGCTTTCAGTTTGAGCTTGTGCTGGCGCCCACGACGGCTGCTGCGACGGCGACGTCGACGAGTGCAAAGGCCTCGAGCACGACGCAATATACAGCCACTTGGATCTGGCCAACGTATGTTTGAAATGGAAAAGATGCTGAAAGTACCACCACCTATTTGGTTCCTTGGCCTTGTGATCTGGGGGCTGATCTTGATCAAAAGAGCGAGACCTGTTCATCACGTCTTGGGAGTGGAATCTCTAGCACATTTGCCAACCCCAACATCACGATATAGCGAATATCAGCAGACAGCTGTTGTGGCCCACCGAGTCATGAAGACGCAACACACAGAGATGTCATCTATACCCTTGTTGTTACATTAATGAATTATTCAATCGCAAGTGGATGTATACTTATGGATTGTTGAACTTCCGAGTTCGAGTCTGGCGTAGTCGGTGGTGGTGGTGGTGGTGGTCATGGTGATACGACATGCCGATCCTTGTTGACTTTCCAGCACTTTGTCCTTGGTGTTCTGACAAAAGGTCTTTCCCAGACACGTACTCTGCAATGCCAGCTGGTCAGCAACATGGCGCAGGAATTTCGCCAAATGCGGACGTGGTCGACTTGGCACTGAGGCTAACCCTCTGATATCACTGTCGACGAGATCAACGAGCTGGTACACGGAGCGGACAAGAGGGCCAGTCTCTGTCGTATTGAAGCCTCTGAAGCGTACAGAAGCGAGCCGTGTTCCTCTGCACCATACATGGATCGTTACTTGCTCAAGTACAACAGGGCCCCCTTACCCATCACCACATGCAGTGAGCGTCGCTACTTTTGGGCTACCTCGAACAACAGGTCCCAGTCTGATCTAGGGGCCCCGTCTGCCACCACAATTTCTCTGTGCGTCTCGAGGGCAGCGATCGCGGGCCAATATTGGTGCGACGAGAAACAAAACACCAGCACGCGCCATCAAACGCTGGCTTTCCACATGGGCAGCAACAGCGGCGACAATGTAGTGGACATGATGAGGACGAGAGTCAATGCAGCAGATACGACAAATCACCAGACGGGGTGGAGAGGAAACCAGACCACAAGGAGATACTAGTATGGGAGGAGTAAGTACAGAGAGTTGTGTGGCGTTTCTTGTGGCGAGCTGTGTCATTGATTGAACTGATGGCGTTGCAAGGTTGGTTGCTAGCAATGAGATATCTCCAAAACACTTGATGACATGTCTTTATCGATAACACCCTGTAAGCTATCGATAAGAACCAGGCACAGCATGCCCCGGGCTGCCATCAGTTGATGCGGGCCCGCTGGATCCCCGCAGCTGCCAAGCTATTGGCTCAGAGCTGCCAGACCAACCCCTCCAACACTTTGTTTCCCTCCCGGCGACAACACACCCATTCCTTCGACGAGTGGCCACTCCACGTTTTGGGACCTTTGCACAAGAAACAACACCGACCCTGGTGACCTTTCAGCATACCCGCCAAGTGACCCGAAAGAGCGTCTGTAACACCATGTCGGGAGCCGAGTCCAAAGAGCTGGACGCAGCCACAACAGCCCCCGAGGCGAACGAGCCAGCCCTCGACAAGGGCAAGCAGCCTGCCGTCGCTTCGGACGACGAGGAGGACGCTGAGGGCGATGATGTCGAGGAAGGTGGCGAGGACGCCCCAGAAGCCACAGCCACAGCCACGGCTGGCGGCGACGCGGCTGCTGCGGCCAAAAAGAAGAAGAAGAAGTCCAAGCGCAAGAAGATCAAGTCTGCGCTGACGGGCGGCAGCAGTGCGCAACAGCCCGACGAGGACGCGGCCGACAAGATCAAGAACCTTCTCAACCGTCTGCCCGAAAACGAAATCCAAGAGCTGGTCAAGCGCAACCCCGAACTGCTCAAGGACTACGGCTCCGACCCTGCCAAGGCCGCCGAGGCTTTCAAGCAGCTTTCGCTCAACGACGTGCTGACGGGCCTTGCGCTCAACGGCAAGAACGCAAAGGACATGGGCAGCTACAAGTTCTGGAAGACACAGCCCGTGCCCAAGTTTGACGAAATCTCCGACAAGCCAATCCAGGAAGGGCCGCTGGAAACCAAGACGGTCGAGGACGTGCCCAAGGAGCCTCAGAAGCTCATTGACGGCTTCGAGTGGGTCGACATGGACCTGACGGACGACGGCGAGATGAAGGAGGTCTACCAGCTGCTCAACGGCCACTACGTCGAGGACGACGAGGCCATGTTCCGCTTCAACTACGGCACCGCCATCCTGAAATGGTCCCTCATGGCGCCCGGCTGGAAAAAGGAATGGCACGTCGGCATCCGCGACTGCCGCCTCAAGGAGCGCCGCCCGCTCGTCGCCTTCATCTCGGCCGTGCCCATGACCATCCGCGTGCGCAACAACAACTTTGTCGCCTCCGAGGTCAACTTCCTGTGCGTCCACAAGAAGCTGCGCAACAAGCGCCTCGCGCCTATTCTCATCAAGGAGATTACCCGCCGCTCCAACCTGCACGGCATTTGGCAGGGTGTCTACACAGGCGGCATCGTCCTGCCCAAGCCCGTCAGCACATGCCGCTACTTCCACCGCTCCATCAACTGGAAGAAGCTGTACGAGATTGGCTTCAGTCCATTGCCCTCCAACAGCAAGCCCGAGTGGCAGATTCGCAAGTACGCGCTGCCGGAGCGCACCAGCATCCAGGGCCTGCGCGAGATGCAAAAGAAGGACGTCCCCGCCGTCAACAAGCTCATGAACCGGTACCAAAAGCGCTTCGACATGTCGCCCGAGTGGAACGAGGACGAGACGGCTCACTGGCTGCTGCAGCCCCGCAGCGACGGCGAGGAGCAGGCCGTCTGGACATTTGTCGTTGAGGTAAGACCGCAAACTCACCAAGCCCGTACCAATGCACGCTGCACCTCGAAAGTATGCTAATCAAAACCCCACCAATCCCTCAAACAGGACGAACACAAAAACATCACCGACTTCTTCTCCTTCTACAACGTGCAATCCACAATCATCAACCACCCGCGCCACAAGATCCTCAACGTTGCCTACCTCTTCTACTACGCCTCGGAAACAGGCCTGACCAGCCCCAGCGTCGACAAAGCCGCCCTCAAAGACCGCCTCAACAAGCTCGTCTCGGACGCCCTCATCGTCGCCAAGCGCAACAACTTTGACGTCTTCAACGCCCTTTCGCTCGCGGACAACACCTTGTTCTTGGAACAGCAGAAATTCGGCCCCGGTGATGGCTCGCTGCATTACTACTTGTTCAACTACCGCGCGAACCCGATTGCGGGCGGTGTGGATAAGCGGAATCTGCCGGATCCGGAGAACCTCAGTGGTGTCGGCCTCGTCATGATGTAGTCGTTCGAATGAGTATGTGCGGTGGCTAGAAGAAACGAGATAGACGATCAAAGAGATGATTGTTTGTGTATACGAAATCATAGCAGCAAATCAGGACGAAGGCGTTTGCATAGCGTTTCAAGAAGAAAAAAAACGATATTTATACCACACTTCTTGTCTCCTGCCACCAGAGATTGACATTGTGCGTAAATCCCAGTGGAACAGACTTCTTCTCTGTCGTAACTCGGGGCGGGTTTGATCCAGGTTATCTTGAGTGTGTTGTCACTGTCCGTTATTAATTCACCACTTGCGGTCTAAATGTACATGAAAGTCTTACACATCTATCGACCCATCAACGCCCTGTGCTCTCTGTCCAAATTCCAAACATGAATCAAGTCACACATACCAACATCTCATAAAAAGAAATATCTCTCAGGTCAAACCCTAAAGAACCATCAGCTTCTCCCCGCGACCGTTTATGGCACGCTTCGCCCGTCCAGCTCTTCGCCCTTGCGGATTCTCTCCTCCATCACACCGTGGAACCAATCCACGCGCTCAATCACAGGGACATGACCCATGCCCTCCACCACAACAGCCGTCAGCGCACTGTCGCCGCCGCCCAGGTACTCGATCAGCTTGCGGCCATGCGGGAAACTAATCATCTTGTCCTCAGTGCCGTGCATAACGAGGATGCGCTCTCGGCCCACGTTCTCGGCAATCTCGCGTAGCTGCTCGGGGCTCTTGCGGTGCCACCCCGCAGCGATAAGCTGCAGGAGAAAGCCAGAGGTCGTGAAGCGCTTGCCGTCAAGGCGTTTCTGCAACTCGCCAGCCACGAAGCGTTCGTAGTTGCTGTTGAAGTGCAGGTACTGGTCTAGTTCGCTACTACCGGGTGGAGGGAGGACCTTGGGTGTTGTTTTGGGGTCGGGTAGCTTTGCATTGTCCTCGGCGATGAACCACGAGAGCGGGAAGAGATTTTGTGCTGCACCGCGCACAGAAGCCTCAAGGGATTTGGGGACTAGCATCTGTGCGCGCTGCATCATGTTTTCCCAAAAGGTGGTTGTGTTTTCGATGGCGGCGGCTGTGCACAGCAGGTTGAGGGTCGAGATGGATCCGGGGATGAGGTATGCGATTTCTTGAGCAATCATGCCGCCCATGGAGATGCCAATGACGTGCAGACTGCGCTTGCTGTCCGGGTCGGCGGTACTCGTAGATGACAGCGGATCAGCGGGCAGCCAGCCCACGTGGGCCAGCACTTCGATGGCGTCGCGTGCCATTTCCGAGGTTGAGTAGCGCATCAGCGGGACGTCGCTGTCGCCCATGCCGCGGTTGTCGAGGCAAAGGACCGAGTACTTGTCGGCATTCTCGTGGCCAAAGTAGAGGGTTTGGCGCTGCCAGGCCGACTTGAGGGAACCCAGGCCCATGACGAACTGCGAAAGTGTCAGTATATCTCGTACGCAAAGCCGTGGCATGACGGTCAAAAGACAAGACACGCACAACAAGTTTCACAGGCCCTGAGCCATGAATTTCCCACGAAATCTTGAGCGGCCCGCCACGTCCTTGAGCAACGGGCAACAGCCCGCTTCGTGTCGGCTCCAGACGCCATGTTGCAGTAACAAAGGCTGGATGCTGCTGGACTTGGGTCACTGGGGGCAACGTATCCCTGAATCACAACGCGTCAGACACTCATCGTTCCATGAACAAATCGAGGACAAAGGACGACGAACTCGAACATACCAGGTTGCTGCCGCTGATGACCCCATTTTGATCTTTGCTTCTATGGCCTCTGCTCTCTGCGGCTTCTATGTATGCCGTTCTGTTTGATTCTAGGCGAACAAAGACAACCAAATCCGACAAGATCTCGCGCAGTCCAGTCGATCTCAGATGAGATGACGAAAGTGCTTTCAAGGGCTCTGTGCGCAATCCACGCTTCAATCCTGCGCTCCAACCCAGAAAGAGGACGCAAGTGGTTCCAATGACCCCGAGTAAAAAAGAGAGAAGCAGACACGAAGACCGTCGAAGAACGCCAAAGAGTTTCACATCCACGGTCACCCAGGTACAAAAGTCGCAAGGCAAGGTTGTTCTTGGCTTTGCCAGACAACGCGCCTGCTCTTCCGAGGAACTGGGTATCAGCATGACGTTAATCTAGGCTGGGTCTTTTAGGGCCCTAGTGCAAGCCAGCCAGCCAGCCTCGGCTCGGCCCTCTTTCGTCTCCCCTGCCCCAACAACTTTTTGAACCCCGGGCCCGCACGGCCCCACACGTTGTCGGAACCACCGGCAAGTAAATGCTCCGGCTCTCCGATTTCAAGCTCTCGGAGGAGGGTTCGAAACATTGCTTCTTCTTGGTTGGGATTGCGCCGTGTTCCGACCGCTGCCGTCTCACGTTATTTGTTATTTGGCAGATCATCACTCGAATCCATCGCATCACCGCAGCGGTATAGGCCCTACATGTCGCTCACTATCAAATAAAATGCTGCAATATTCGTGTTCCTCTATGTACTTGGAAAGCAGATATACTATCAATGCCATTTGACCTCAGCCATAGTTTTTCTCTACGCATGGCATCCCTTCGGACCAGATACTGCGCACTATAACAGATTCTCCCCACACCTCTTCACCAACTCCCGCCCGTTCCATTCACCAGAGCACTTACATTCAGCGCAAAGTTCAGCACTGCAGCACTCGAGTCTGGAACACCAATCGAGATGGTCGAATCATTTTTCACCACGACATATTCGCCCAATGTCGAGTTTGCAAGTCGCACCGGTTTGCCCTCGTCCAACTCATAGTTGAAGCTGTACCCATCCCACGTGATCCCGGTAATGGCGTCGCTACCGTTGGCACTCAACCGCTGGACACCGACCAAGTCTCCCGGTTGGATGCTACCGCCGCCGACGTCAAAGGTATATACACGGACGGTTCGCGCCGTGAGGTTGGTCGCCTCGCCCAGACCGGAGCCATCTAGGGTCGTGTTGTATGTGTTCATGTTGATGACCATGGTGCGCAGCAGCTCCGAGCTGGCGGCAGAGTATGCGGCGTAGGCTGATTCCGTGTCGTCGGCGAGAGGAATCTCGGCGATGCTGACAGGATTCTTCAGAGTGTTTCCTAGGAAAGCAGCGACGGCAATGTTGCCGTAGTACGGAGCCTTGGTACCGATTGTGGCGTTGACAGTCTCGATGGGTTGCCAAGAGCCATACTACCAACGCGTCAGCAAGAGTGACTCATTAGGAGACAGGAAGCGGTACATCGCTAAACTTACCCGGTAGTTGGTGCCCATGTGCATATGCACACGTTTGATACCCACGGATGCCGAGTACAGGTTGAAGTCGACTCCCCAGAGAGCCGCGCCAAAGGTATTGGACAGTCCGGGCCTGCCTTCGTTGTAAAGCGAGTTGGTCTCTCCAAAAATGAGAGGAACACCGCTGCCGTTAGGAAAGATCTGCTCGTATTCAGTAATGTGCGCGTTGACTGAGTTCTTGGTGATTGAATGGTTGAGTAGCGTTCCCTGCAGAGTGACACCCAAGACATTTGCACCAGAGATGTAACTGTGGCAAAGACACTTTGTAAGTAAAAGAATCATGTGCACAGCTAGACATGAATGTAGGACTCACTTGTGCGTTGACAGTAGTGTGATATCTTGGTCCTTGTCAAGTCCTGCCTCCCAGGTTGCGGGGAGCTTCAGGTGGTTGCCCACGCCCGCGAAAGAAGGCGCCAGATACCCATAAGTGCCATTTGCCAATAACTGCGGGCAGCTCTGTTGCAGTGAAGCCTTGATCTGTTGGGTTCCGTTGAGCCACTGGCTCACGTACCAGCTCTCGTTCCAGGTTGTCGGCCGGACGGGGCCCTGCGACGAGGTTGAGTAGAGATCAGGCTCGTTGCCATACTCCCACATATACAGATTGCCGTGGCTCAACGCCTGACAAGCCAGAGGAACCGTGTCAAGAAGCGTCTGCCAGCCCGCAGAATTGTTTGCGCCTTTGGCGAGGTTGAACCCGTGAGAGAACTTGACATCAGGCCATTGTGCATACGACTCAAAGTAAGACGGCCCGATGAAGATCGTGGTGGGATAGTCGCTTGACAAATTGTAGTTGAAAGTCCCGTTCAAAGCATAGTCGAGAGAAGAATTGTATAAGGCATAGTCCTGCGTATTGCCGCCAACGCGAATATCTGCAACATTTCAATAATCACGATCAAGATTTCAGGAGCAGAAAAGTCGAGTCACCTGGTAAGCTCGTTTAACAGGCAAAGCATGAGAGACTGCAGAAAATGTTCATCACGTACAGGGTTTGGTGCCAGTGAGATTACCAATATTGTTGAGTAGATTGTTTGAGTAAGTATTGGGTACAGAATTGTTTCCTAGATAATGATTAGCTGACTGCTGTGTCAATAAACGATCGCAAGACACGGGTACTTGCCTGCGAAATCGGGGAAGGAAGAGAATTCGATGGAGTAGCTGACAAAGGCGTCGGCAAACGGCTGATTGGCAGTGATGAGGCTATTCTGGATGCTGTATTTGGCAGCCCGAGTCCCTGCAGCAGCGACCAAGATATATGCAATCTGAGCCCTCATGATGCTAGATGTCTCGAGATTCAACAATGAGGAGTCAAGAACGCAACACAGAACACTTGAACAGGCGGACCAAATATATGGCTGTGAGCCCTCTGGAACTGACAGAAGCAAACTTTGGTGATCAAGGATGCCCAGAGTGGTACAGGACCAGAACCTCAACGGCTTCTACATTTAGGGAACAAGCCGGTCCAAATACTTTTCAGGTCGGACGAAGATGTGTCTTTTCCTCCAATGGCGAAGCCTCAGCTGTGCATTGATATTGCAGGACGTCTCCAAATATGCGAGAGGGGAAACGAGAGGGAGTTGAAGAAGCCCATGACCAGCTCAGGCAAGTACATCACGGCGGATCATCTCCAAAGTTTCGGGTGCCCAGCGGATTGGCTCTGCTTCTCTTGGAGATAGCGTCACGCGCGCCCAGGGGGTGCTAGAAGTCCCAAATGGCGGGACCGACAGGGAATAGCCCTTCCCCGCAAAGCAACATATTGTCTGCCCGCAGCACAACTCGAGTTCCTTTGTGGTAGAACCAGCCCGGCAGGTATTCCGTGCTAGGCCATTTTTCGTCTCCGGGTGGTCGAGAAACACAGGCTTGCCGCAGACAGACGTGTGCAGAGGCATGGCATGGCCATGCAGAAGCCCTTGTCTTGTGTGCGGGGGGTGGAATACCTATCACTTTGCTTGTGCGTGTTGAGCCAAGACTGATATATCGATGTTGTGGTTTCGTCTATCGGGTCGCGTGAAGGGCAAACGTGAAGAGCAAACACAACAGACGAGTGCCTTTTTGTGAGTATATCGCTTCGACTTCCATGAGCACCGAGAACAACAACGCTGAGCCGACTTTTGTGCCAGCAAACCTTGGAAGCAAGATTTGAGAGCAAGCGTAACATGCGTAGACCGCGGGTCGGGAATACTCTACAGTAGCGCCGAGCGGGAATGTTCATTGCTTTTCGAGACTGCACGCAGCAAGCCACCTGAAGTCATGCTGCCCGTATCGACATGGCGAACAATCAAGGCAAGTTGATCTTGGAAAAGCAAGTAATCTCCAAGGTTGCTGGTGTTGGTTGTAATGAACACTTGTCCTAACAGCGCTTGTACTGCCGCGGCAATATGGCTTCTACTGGAAATGTACGATAAGCAAATTGGTCATCTTCCTTCTCATCCCATGATTATGATGCTGCCGCGACGGTTGCTCAGCGGCTTAAAGAGGGCCGAGGGGTGATTTGTTGGAAGACTGTTGGAATAGAATTCGTCACTTGCAAGCTCGCGTACGACAAACGATAAACGATAAACGACGAACGACGAACGACGAACTGTGCTGCTTCTACATGACCAACCGTTAGCTTCGCGTTTTGTAACCATCTTTGCTTGGCTCTTTGTCGTTTGTCGATGGCTCACTGTCGAAGGTTGCATGGTCGAACTCGTCGTTCAGAACGGTCGTCAAGCATTCGTAAAGCACATGCAATCTTCAGCGGATGACGGGAGAGCATATCGAAGACGCGGACAGCAGAGTCCAAAGTAAGACATGAGGAATGCGGGTGCCAGATCAGAATCAGAGGGATGGGCCCGTGATGCAGATGGCCGACCAGCGCTGTGGCGCGGTCGTTTTTGAGCTGTCGTGTCACTTGCTTGTGAGCGTGGTGGCGGGCTGGTCGCGAGGACGAGCTGTCCATGGATAGCATCACAAGATGTGCCAATCCTCAAGTAATTGCAACTGATAACAAAGTGGGCTGTTGACAATCTTTGAAACAATACAGACGAGTAATTAGTAGTAGAAAAAGCGTGCTTTGTCAAGAGAAGAGCTCGCCTGGTCGAATTAGGCAGGTCGAAGCGACCTTCTCAATGGCGCCCTTTTGGTGGGCGAACCCCGCGCCAGCAGGGATGATAAGGCTTGATAGCAGCTTAGCTGTAGATACGCCCTGTAGCTTAGCAGCTTGGCTGTAAGGGGCTCGGTTATGGATTGTGGCCATCGTTGCTTCCGCCACTGAAGACAGCTGCTCCGACAGTTTTACAGCTACTGCCTTCAGTGGACAAGACGTCATTGCTTCTTTGCTCAACCCAAGTAGCAACGCGCATCTTCTGCTGCGTTTCTTCACCACAAGCCTCGCATTCTGCCTCGACCACACCGATTACAAGCCAAGAGTTGTTCATCACAAGCTCCACCTCATCCAGTAGAGGCCCGGTCGTCGGACAAGACATCGCGAAGCTGGGGATTTCCGGATCAGGAACTGGCCAGAGCACTCTCATATTAAGTAATTGATTCATGATACCACCGGCCCGGTCATAGTGCCTTGCTGTCGCGCAGCCTATCACGCCTCGGACTGTCTCGTCGATTGCATTTGGCATTAATAAATACCTACAAGAAGCCACTAGCTCCCGCGCTCTGCTGGCTGCTGGCGACGCTTTTTCTCCTCCAACATGTCCATGTCCCTGCTGTCTGCTTCGTCCAGGCTCGTGCCCCGTCTCGCCCGTTTCCAGCGCAGCACCCTCCCAACCATCTGCCTTGCTTCTCGTCGCCTAGCTTCCACCATGGCTCCCAAGGTATGTGATGACGACAAGCTCCAATTCTGTCACGGCGCACAGCAGCTGGCTCGTGCTCCCTGTGCTCTCTGCTTACACACTGGTGACCACAGCTCAACGACCCTTCTCTTCTGAAGACCGACGTCTGCTACGTCAATGGCGAGTGGGTCAAGGCCGCCTCGGGCAAGACCTTTGAGGTCCATGACCCTGCGACGGGCGAGCTGGTAGGGACTTGCCCCGAGTTCGACGCCAAGGACACCGCCAAGGCCATCGAAGCCGCCCACGAGGCTCTGGCTTCGTTCCGCATCCAGACGGGCCGCCAGCGCTCCAAACTGTTGCGGAGATGGTACGAGCTGATGCAGGAGAACGCCGAGGACCTGGCCAAGCTCATCACCTGGGAGAACGGCAAGCCGTTTGCCGATGCAAAGGGCGAGGTCGCCTACGCCGCCAGCTTTTTCGAGTGGTTCAGCGAGGAGGCTCCCCGGCTTTACGGCGAGACCATTCCCGCGACAGTCCCTGGAAACCGCGTCATGACTATCAAGGAGCCCGTCGGCGTCTGCGGTCTGATCACACCCTGGAACTTCCCAGCTGCCATGATCACGCGAAAGGCAGGTCCTGCGCTGGCTGTTGGCTGCACCACGGTCACCAAGGCCCCAGGCGAGACCCCATTCACATCTCTGGCGCTGGCTGAGCTGGCTCACCGTGCTGGCATACCCAAGGGCGTTGTTAACGTCATCACCACGCTCAAGAACACGCCCGAGGTTGGCGGAGAGCTCACAAGCAACCCAATCGTGCGCAAGGTCTCCTTTACCGGATCCACCGGTGTGGGGAAACTTCTGATGAAGCAGGCTTCGAGCACTTTGAAGAAGCTGTCTTTCGAGTTGGGCGGAAACGCTCCTTTCATTGTGTTTGACGACGCCGATCTGGACCTTGCGGGTAAGTTGCAGGATCTTTTTCGCCCGCTCTTTGCAACTCTTGCCAGACCATCATCTCTGACTGCGTTCCATCCTCTAGTTGCTGGTGCGATTGCATCCAAGTTCCGCTCTTCTGGCCAGACATGTGTCTGCGCAAACCGCATCTTTGTGCAAAAGGGCATTTACGACAAGTTTGCGACTGCCTTTGCCGCCAAGGTCAAGGAGTTCAAGGTTGGAAACGGCTTTACTGAGGGCATCACGCACGGCCCGCTCATCCACGACCGTGCTGTCGACAAGGTGGACTCGCACGTCCGCGATGCTGAGAAGAAGGGCGGCAAGATCATTATTGGTGGCCAGAAGCTCCCTGACCTGGGCGAGAACTTCTACCAGCCCACTGTCATTACCGGCCTGACTTCCGAGATGGCCATTGCATCGGAGGAGACCTTTGGCCCGGTGGCGGGTCTGTTCCCCTTTGAGAACGAGGCGGACGTTATCAAAATCGCCAACAACACGCCGGTTGGTCTTGCGGGTTACTTCTTTTCTCGCGATCTGCAGAGAGTGTACCGCGTTGCTGAGGCGCTGGACGTTGGTATGGTTGGTGTCAACACTGGCATTATCTCGGACCCAGCTGCGCCATTTGGTGGTGTCAAGGAGTCCGGTTTCGGTCGCGAAGGCTCCAAGTATGGATGTGATGAGTACATGGTAAGTTGACTGATAACGTATTCGACATATGAATTCTGTACTAACGTGTTCGATGCAGGTGACCAAAATGGTGACTTTTGGCGGTATGGGCCAGCCTCTGCAGAGCTAATGTTATGATAAATGATAAAAATGAAGATTGAAACTTGCGATATCCTCTGGCACAGCACTCACGATCTCAGCTTGGGAACGGCAATCAACAGATGAACGAAGATTTATACCACTAAGGCTACCAATATACTGCCGCATCAACAGACAGAACAACCTTGTTGTATTCCACTAGGGTCATCATCGCCCCAAATGTTGATAATGAGCATAAAAGAGTTTCCAGATATTGCAATGTTGCTTGAAATCAGCAAGATAGTGATGGTCCGTGATGAGATGTTCGACCGAACGGTTCAATGAGGATAGTCTGCGACAGAGATATGCTTCCCTGGTTGTAAAGCTGCTTTGAAGGTTGCCTTTACAATAACAAGCAAGGGCGGAACTACGGAGGAGCAAGTGACAGCCAGAACGGTGGGCTGCAACCCGCTTATGCTAGCGGATCCTCATCTGGTCGGTCTGACTGGTATTGGAAAGTAAGTACACGGCTTATTCAGCATACATTAGCGCGCAGACGCGCATACGAGGCTTATGTCTAATTGCTTGTGACTGCTCACGCTTTGAAACAATGCCTATCTTCACTCTAGATTTCCTCCATCTCCCGTGTTGATTGTCGACCTCCTTTTTTTTTATTGTTTTTATTCTTTTTATCATATCTGCACTCCAATCAAAGAATCCCCAAGAAGACCGACACAAGACAGTCAATCCTACCAGCTTACCAATTCGCGTGGGTCTCTCCACAGACTAAGCTGCCGAATCGAAAACGGCAATACACGGTCCATCCAACAAACCCGCACGCAGGCTTGACACACAAAGTGATACTTCACCGTACTATTATGGACGCCGCCTGCCAGTGTGGTGCCGTCACCTTCAAGACGCCCGTGGAGAAGCCGCTGGCGCTCTACATATGTCACTGCGCAGACTGCAGAAGGCAGACATCGTCGGCCTTTGGCACGTCTGCGATCTTCCCGCGCTTTAAACTGCCCAGTGCAGAGTTGCTGAGTGTGTATACGTGAGTCACACCCGGACATGCACGTCCACATTCACACGCCCCCACCCCCCGGGTCTTGATATTCAGCACTTTTGGTGAAGGCTGTTTGAATGTTTTGCACAAGTTGAGGCAAAAGGGAAAACAATGTATTATGAAAAAGAAGGAGAAGGAGAAGAACACGACGACGACGACGACAAACATTGGCAGTCGAGTTCATGTCTTTTAGGGGTTGCAAAAGACTGTGTCCTGCTGCGTGTGAATTGCCTCGTGGCTACGAAGAGGATACCATGATTGGATGGTCCGTTGAACCCGCAAAAGATGGTGGGAAAGATGCAGAAAGGAGTGACGACCTCGGCATGCTGAATTGTTAGCTGACATGTCTGCTTGTTTCTTGTATGTCTTTGCAGACGACCGACTGTTTCGGGCCAGAACATGTACTGGTAAGTACTTACAGCGTTCTCTTGACCCTCGATGCGAAGCTGGATGGACGGAGAACCCCGGCCACTTACAAGATTTGTCCAACTGCAGCTACTTCTGCAAGCAGTGTGGAACAAGACTCATTCATACTACGCCTGTAAGTCTCTTCTCTTCACTTTTTTTTCTCAAGTCCTCTTGTACAATAGGGGCCCTCGGCCTGCCCGTGCGGCTGCGGCGTTCTTGTCCGATATCTCCGACATAGCCTGTGAAACTATTCCCTAAATCCACTTACAAACCAACAAAACACTCCAACCTCGTCGCATCCTTCCTCGTCCACACACACACACACACACACACGCACACACACGCACAAACCACCCCACTAACCCACCCCGCCCTTCCACAAGAACAAAAACGTCGTCTCCGTAAAAGGCGGCTGCCTCGAAGGCCTCGACTGGTCGCGCGCCGTACACATCTGGACCAAGTCCGCCATGATCCCCATCCCCGAAGACGCAGAGAGCTACTCGGAAGAGTCGACCGCGACGAGCTACAGCGACGTGCAGGAGGCGCTCGACCAGCCGGGGCCGTTGATGGGCAACGGCGGGATCCCGAACGGCGCCAAGGTGGATCCCCGTGATGTGAAAATCACGGGGCTGTGTGAGTTGGGAGGATCGGCGGATTATCACCTCGAGGAGAATCTGCATGATACTTTGTGAGACTGTGTGGAAGTGTGTCTGGACGAATAAGGATCTTGGAGGGAGGGCTCTAGATGCTGGTCTGCGTAGAATCATTGGTTGGGAATTACTGTATTAAATGGTATCAAAAGTCTGGATAAGTGATATCAAGTAATCTAAAATGCATATACTCACCTCTCACACACCTTGACAACTTCTTTCCTCCCTAAAATCTCCCAAAAACTGCCGACAAACTATTACGCTCGAGCTCTCCACCCTGCAGCAACAATAACCTCAATTCGTCCCCTCTTCAGCCCTTCTTTGCTCATTACCACTCTCTCGCGACGAGTCCGCATGTTTCGCCGGATCAAAGACATACATGGGGAACTCCAGAAACACCGTCCTCCTCAGCACCACCGGCACCTTCTCGTATACTGTCGGAGGAAAAGGGATCAAGATACTCGTGCGGTTCAGGTAGCGCTTGTACGCGTCCCAGCTCTCGCCGCCCTTTTCGTAGCGCTTCTTGGCGCCGGAACGCTCCGAGAGCGGAAGCCCCGAGACAAACATGAGGAGGATGGTGAGGAAGAAGGGGCCGAGGATGGTGGCGTAGAGGGCTTTGTAGGGCTGGCCTTGGACGTGGCCGTCTGCGGCCGAGGAGACGGCGATCATGTAGATGGCTGGAGGCGTGTCAGCGAATCATGTCCTTCCCTTCTGCCGCCAGAATAGGGATGAGATTCCAGGGAGAGACACAGCCCTCAGGCAAGCAAGAAACGTACCAAACTGGATGATAATCTCGCCAAAGTAATTCGGATGCCGCGACCAGCGCCAGAAGCCACGATCGCACACGGCAGCAGAGCTCTGCTTGGGGTTCTGCCGAAAGCGGAACTTGTCGACGTCTGCCACACTCTCCATGATGAAGCCCAGCGCAAACAGAACCACACCCGCAATGTCCCGGCCCGTGCCAAACGCCACAAAGGGGTACGCCGTCACGTTGGGCGAGTTGAGCACGGTGACGGGCAGCGAGACGACCCAGACCCAGAGCATCTGGAAGACCCAGAAGCCGAGGAAGGGGAAGAACTTGTCGCGCTTGTCGTCGAAGCGGTCGTCTTTGCCCGTCTTGAGGATGCGGAAGAGCAGGAACCCGGACAGGCGCGCGCCCCAGAGCATGATGAAGAGCGAGGCAATGATCTGGCGGGCGTGCGGGTGCGAGCCCGACATGGCGAGGGTGATGATGGCCAGGAGGACAAAGTTGGTGCCGCCAGCAAAGTCGGTGAGCTTGTCGAACTTGAAGGTGAAGGCGACAGAGAAGAAAACGAGCTGGTACGCGATGGTGATGAGGAGGGTGATGGCCAGATAGTACCCGTCGAGGACGTGGACGGTGCCCTCCATGATGGGCAGGGCAGGCTGTCGGATTGTCTCGGTGCACTCGCCAACGCTGTTTGTGAGAGGTGATTGTCGACGGTATCGGGAGATGTGCTGTGGGTGCGCCGAATGGAACCGCTTGTTTGCAAGACGAGGCGTTGATGCTTTTGTCCCGCTCAGCCTTGCAGAGATCGAGCCGAACAAGGTTTTATACTGCCAGCTGAGAGCATGGGAATCTTATGGCGATGCATCCACTGTCTGTTAGTTTCTTCCTACTTCTGGTTTTGGTTCTTGTTTTCTTTTTGTGTGTTTTTTTTTGGAGCTATCATCTTCCGGAGCGATGAAGGCTTGTGGGCGTTGATGTTGTGGATGATGCTGCCGCCCTTGCGATCGCGGCTGTACAGAGTCAATGGCGTCATCACTCACGTCCTAGGCCCAGTGGCAGGGGTGCTGAAGGGTCGCCCAGGGCCACGGTAAGCCAGCCGTTCTAGAACCTTTAGAAGGGTGACAGTGAGTGCTGTGCCACAAGTACCTGGTATTGACTCGCAGCAGCGTTCGACGACCCAATTTGCATCCACGACAAAGGACAATGTAGTTGCTAACACGCCCAAACCTGCGACCCGACGGCAACTGTATCTTTTTTTTTTGGACTTCTTTTTAAGCTTATGCTGGCACATTGTGCCAAGCTTCGCGTTCGATGCAAAGAATGCTGCTGGTCCCCGAGCCAAGCATCAGGCCCCCCAGGCGCTGTGAGCCAGAGCCGCAGATGCATGCAATGCCCCTGCAAGGAAATTGACCGGACGACTGTGGCTTCTTGGCAGCGCTTGCCGAGACCAACACGGGTTTCTGCGTCTTTTTGGGCTGCTGATGACCTGCTACAGTGGTAAAGATGGAAAAGTATAGATGGAGCAGTCTTCTTCACCAGCACT
Organism: Coniella lustricola; assembly: GCA_003019895.1. Taxonomy (NCBI): domain Eukaryota; kingdom Fungi; phylum Ascomycota; class Sordariomycetes; order Diaporthales; family Schizoparmaceae; genus Coniella; species Coniella lustricola. Next base: position 17,197 of record KZ678432.1, read on the forward strand.
GGAAGCATCGACGTGCTCTCTGCTTGTTCTTGGCTGGGTTGATCGCAGCCCGTATCGCTGTGTGGCACAGCAAGTTAAGTACTATATACATGCCCAAGTCATCAGGTACGTGCCAAACAGCAAACTGGATGGGCAGTTGCTCGCAGTCGCCAACCCTGAACGACCCTGACCAACCCTGACAAAAGCTACACAGTACTTAGGGGCTCCTCGTTTCACCCCAGTCGGCCTCAGACACCATTTGTCGCCAGCGCTGTCTCATCGCAGCTCCGTTGCCAGGGATCCCCTTGCTGTCCCAATCGAGCTGCTGAAGCCGACGTCTCCTGCGGTGGGCTGAGGAGTCGCCAACCTCCTCCACCTCCTCAGCCCTGCACGCCGCAGCCGCGATACTACCCGTGCACCATCGTCCCTGGCACTCGTTCGCACTATTGTCTAGTCGTTGCAACGGTCGACATCAAAGAGCTCACAGATCTTTCTTGATGCTAGGGTAGCCAGCCGCGCTGCCATGGGGCTCGCTGGGAACCGCGACGGCGGTCCTGGCGTCTTGTGACCCAACCCTCGAGGGCTGGCGCTCTGTCCCTGTTCGGTTCTCTCCCTCGCTCGACCATTTCCTGCCGAGCCGCTTGTTTTCAGTTCCCCCAAGGAAACGACAAAAAAAGGAACAGGACGCGTCTCTGGCGCATAGCTTTCACGCTGTTCATGCCGCTTGCGTGTTGGAGCGAGGTTGCTACTGGTCCACTCGTTTGCGCTGCGAAGCCTATGAGACGGCTCTCTGGCCGCATAGAAACGCATTTGTTTCCCTCGTCTGCTCACGGTTACGTAGGCGCGGTATCACGGCTCTGCACCGCCCGGTTCGGAACACGCTCGCTCTTGGTTTTAGTCTCGCCCTGCTGCTTCAAGTGCGCGAGGTGGAGGCAGCGCCAGTCACAGACACGGATCCCCCTTGCCTGGACGTCGAGTCGCTGCTTGTGTCGAGTCTGCCGGCTCACGCTCGTTGTCCATTCCCCCTTGGGCTTTTCGAGGACGGGAGGGAGCTCTCCCAAAACTCTTAATCCGTCCCATCCCGGCAAATCTTTGGATCGAGCGAGTGCTGGTTGGTGCTGCTCTAGCGAGGCTCATCCCATTCAACAGACTTACCGGCTGGACCACCCCCTCGGTTCGATTCGCTTTTCCAACTGCTTCGGTCCTTTCCTTGCATACTCACTACACGAGGGTTGATTCCTCGATTGCGACAAAGTATTTCCTACTACCAAACACTTCACCAACATCCATACCCAACGGCTGGTCCTGCGGTGCCATTCCTTCAACCGAGCATAGTACCGGAACAACAACTGGGGCTGCGGAAGAGAGAGAAGAGACTTCTCCATTCCACCAACGACAAGATGAGGTTCTTACTTGGCCATCTTTTAATGCTAATTGGACTCGTGTCCGTCGCTCAGGTGGGTTTTTTTTTTGTCGAGACGAGAAAAAAAGAAACAAATGAGTTGGCGTCGTCACAGAGAGACTGACGAATACCGACCAGGCACTCGAGTTCAGATACCACCACCGAGCAGCGCCACGCCAGCTCGCCAATGAGTTACAGGGACGCGATGAGGTGGGCGAGGCTCCGGGAGCCATCATCGAGGGGCGGATACCCGGCCACAGGACCGTCGGCGAGTTGTTGGAGGCTCTAGCAAACGCCGAGCAGCAGCTTGGCAAAGCCAAAGCACAAACAAAAACAGTGACAGTCACCGCAACGGTCGCCCAGACCGTCCAGCAGACCGTCACGGCCGCAGCGGCCGCAGCGGCCGCGGCGACCAGTAACTCGACCAACAACGCGTGAGTGAGCACTGAGCGTGCGGTTTTCGTGCTGCGGAACCTCTCTCCCATTCTTCCCTTGATTCGACGCTTAGGATGCTGACAGGAATGAACTTTCTAGTGGGGTCCTCTCTTTCCTTACCACTACCGTCTTTGCCAGTGGCACGCCTGGCACAACAACCATCACCGCCCTCGCTTCCACAGTCACCCAGACTGTCATGGTCACCATGGCTTGCGCCGCACCAGCCGCCAACAACCCAGCGAGTGCTGCTGCTGCTTCCATTCCGGCCGCCATCTCAACCACGGCCGCTGTTGCTACTGTTGCCACGACTCCGGCAGCCGTCCCCTCATGTACGTTCTCACTCAACCACATGGCCCTTCTGACCTGACCAGCCTCGTTAACACGCTCTTTACACATGACAGCGTCCACCACCTCGCTCGAATCGTCCATCGTCCTCGGCGCCGCCGCCGCTGCAGCAGCCACAACGACAACTGCTGCAGCAGTGAGCAGCGTCTCCCAGCCAGCCGTCAACGTCAACGGCTTCACTCTCGTCAGCCAAGTGAGTCTCGGAAACCTGGCCATCCAGACTACTGTGCCGTAATCGGCCAAGAGGAAGAAAGAAAGAGAAGAACGCAAAAAAGCAGCCGCCGCCTGTCACAGCGATGCGATGTTGTATGGATCAGCCATGCTTTGAGAGCGAGGGGATCTATTTAATTCTTTTTGTACCGTGTGTGGCTGTGGTCGTCTGCGTTTTGGGAAACGTTGTGGTGGTGGTGGTGGTGGTGGTAAATGGGTGGAAAGGAGAATGGCTACTACCAGTCAGTCATCCGGCCAGCCGTTCAGCCAGCAGCCAGCAGCCAGCAGTCAGCCACCACTTCGCGCCGTCTTGCCGCCCGCCTGGTCTACCCACCTACCTATACCTCTACCGCTCTACCGCTCTACTCATATTTCCAGTGCAAGACCGCGCCTGGATTTGGTGTTGTTCTGTTTTGTTCTGTTCTGTTCTTTCTCTTCTCTTTTTGTTATTAGTTTGCAAACGGGTGGTGTTGCAGCCTCAAGGCCCAGGAGGTCTGATTTGAACAGTACGACATGGTCGTTGTTGTTGCTGCTGTTGTCTAGGTAGTATACAGATTTAATGTATCCAGATCTTTTTTCTCTCTCTCTTTTTGTCCTTTTTTTTTCCACGTTGACGCAGCCAAGTCTTTGGTCATTCAGGTACGAGAGGATGAGGACGCGGGCCGGGAGGTAGATGGTATGGGTATGGTAGTTGGGACGCCTTTTTTTTCCTTTTCCCACGTCCAGGTCGGTAGGGTATTTCTGTATAATCTACAAACAAACATACATACACACATACACACACACACATGATAGTCATTACAAAAAAAATAGGACTTCACGTCCTTCAAAGCACTTTCATCTTGATCTGCTCAGAATACTGCTAGTGAAGCTCTGTAGATGTGGGAATGTAGTGAATTATCGGGGTATCATGTTGTTGTTTATGTTGTTGTTTCTTGAGGGTGGTCGCATCTTCCTGATTGCAACACAGGTAGAGTATTGTGGTCTTGAGTCGGCGGAAAAGGTGTTGTGGTGTGGTGTGCAAGTTGTTCCGAGAAGCTTGCCTTCATTTCACTTCATTTCCCAGCAAGCTTCATCTTCTTGGCCTGTCTTTTGCTCAGGACTGGTAGAGTCTGGTCTTTGGCGCCCTGCTCGCCGCCTCCGTCGTGTTTTCGCTTCGCGTTTCCGCCGCCTCCTTGTTGCTGTTGTTGCTGCTGCTGCTGGTTCTTGTTGCTGTTGTTGTTCTTCTTTCCCGCTTGTTTACCGCTCACTTGGCCATCCTGTCGTCCGCTTTCAGTCGTCGTGTTTGTTTGCCGCTTCAGTTGGCCGGGTATCTTCCCCTCGGCGTCCACAATATCCACCACCCCACGATAACTCCTCTTCCTCAGCCCTTCATTTACAACAACCGCCCGCGGGTTGGCACCCAGCGCCTCGAGACCCCGTTCGGGCCCCAGGCCCCAGCAAGCAAAGAGATTGACGAGGTCTGCCGGCGCGCGCAGGTTCCACCCAGCAGCGGCGGCGGCGGCGACGGCAGCGGCGCCCGTCCCCAGGCGACACTCACTGCTAATCACGATGCCGCGGCCCTTTGTCGCGCGCACGAGCTCCATCATGTTGGCGATGAAGTTTGCGCGTGCGCGCTGCTGGTGGTCTATTGTTGTCGATCCTGCGGCAGCACCACCACCAGGTGTGGTGTTGTTTTGCAGCAATTGGCCATAGCAGACTTCAAAGAGAACGCCGCGCGAGACGGCGGCCATGCATGGTTTGGGCCGGAAGCGGAAGGGCTGCGAGACGGCGAGGTCGAGGGAGATGAGGGCAATTTCGGGGTATGAGGTGCCTGTTGTCAAGGCGGCAAAGGCCTTGTCGGTTGTTGGCCGCGCGGCAAGAAGGGAGTAGTGCTGTGCGAGGTGGGGGAGCCGGTGGTTGGCTGCTGGGTCGGAGACGACGATAGTGGCGCGGCGAAGAACCGTGGGAAGGTTTGCTGTCGTTGTCGTTGTCGTTGTTGTTGTTGTTGTTGTTGGGGAGGAAGAAGAAGAAGTAGAGGTCGTGCAGTGGGTGGTGTCCTTTGCTGGTGGGAAGGAAGGGTGGACGGGGCCGACTTGTGGCAATGGGTTGCCGGCTTGTGCGGCAATGGGCGGCTCGAGGATGTGGTTGAGGGCGACGACGTCGTAGCCGAGAGATTTGCTGAATTTGAGGGTGCGCTCGAGCTCGGATGGCGCAGTCTGGGGCGTCCAGACGAGGTTGAGGTCGTAGAGCATTGTCGTTGGTGGGCGGTATGCTATGCTATATCATTTCGTTCTTGGAGCCTGGTGGTTCTCTCCGCATAGAGACTTGTTCTCTGTGAGGTTTTTGATGGGGTCGTCAGGCTGTGTTTGAGGCTGTTGGGATTCGCATGAGTGGCGTCGCATGAGGCTGTAAAGTGGGAAGCAAGAAGACGGTGAGGTGCGGAAGTGTGATCTCCGTCGCAAGGCTGAAGAACGGTTTGCTCAAAAAGTTCGACAAGGTGGGGGAGGGGGCCCACGGGGAGCTGCACAGGCACAGGGAGTGACAATGGACGGGCCCCAGTTGGCCCCCCCCCCCCATCCCCACACAGCACACAGCACTGAGCCCAGCGCTGGCAGCCCTGCAGCGTGCCCTGTAAGTGCTGCACTGTATTCTGTTTCCGGCAGTGTCTTGGCCTGGGCCTGGGCCTGGGCACGCTGGCACGGCGCTGGCTAGGGGCGGGGACTTGGCGGGTTGGCGGTGACTGGTCTCGTGGCATGGCACAGCTTCCAGGGCTGGCAGCATAGCCTCAAATACCGCCTACTATGTACGCCGGGCCGCCACGAGATTTGACATCCATGGCGGACTCAATGCGCATCAGTTCGTCATACCACCTGTTATTACTTGGCGCTCTCCTGGCTTTGGGCACCCCCTTGATACTCTTGTCCAGAAGGTACTGTGGCATTTTGACTGTTCGTCTTCTGACTTGATCTTATTCTTGAACCTCCATCGCGGAGTCTTCCCTTGCACGCAACCTCCAGCCAGACGAGCCGACGACTTGCGCATCTCGATTCAGTCTTGGGTCCACATCGTCTCTGTCGCAGCGCCACCATGTGTATCGTATTCACCTGTGGGGAGCACACGTTCCGCAAGCAGGTCGAGGGCTACGAGGGCATTGTCTGTCAGTGCCACAACTGCGGAAACCACAGCGGCCATGTCATCAAGAGCCATCCGTGGTTCACGCTTTGCTTCATTGTGAGTCTTGCCTGGCTTGGTTTGCCTGGCTGGAAGGCTGCTTGACAATATGCTAACCAGCGCCAAACAGCCCGTCGTGCCACTCTCGTTCCATGGCTACGTCGACATTGTCTGCAACGTCTGCAACTTTGCGCAGCCGCTGGATGCTCGGCCTGATGTCCAGTCGATGAAGGGAGGCGGTGGCGGAGGAGGAGTGCCCGTGCAGCAGCAGTCCCAGGGCCCGCCACAAGGCTGGAACGCGCAGCCTCCGCCCCCTGCTGCCCAGGCGCCAATGAGGTATAACTGAGGATGACCTGCTGTGCACGACCGAACCTGCGTCTGCGTGTACAACAGCTACGTGGTGGGATTCCGAGTGCGAGGATCGAGGCAGCAAGCGCGCAGCTCGAGAGGCGTGTCCTCTCGCTGATTGGTATTCTGGGGTGGCGTGACGGCGTTGGGGCTCCAAGGCACAGCTGTCTGGGAGGCTGTGGCTTTCTATTGAATGGTGTTTACATGTCGCGAAGGGCTTGAAGGTTAGGTCCAGTTGGGCAAAAGGTTGAACCGTCGATAATACCAGATTGAACATGATAATGCAGCCACGATTGAACGATTTCCCCCACGCTTGTACAGGGACAAACTGAGAGCAATACAAACATGGTTGCCTCTTTGGCCTGTGAATCCATTGTGCCACTGCTTGCGGAACTTGCAAGCATACCGTCACGGGTCCCATTGCCTCGCCGAGAACTCGGAAGTGGCATCAGATTTCGAGACAATGTCACATGCAAGACGTAGAAGGACACAAGGTAAGCAAGGAGCCAGCAGGGTTAGGGTCGTGCACAGCCAAGCACCCGGCAGCGCCTTGGCTTGGGGCGGGGAACAGGCACCATGACGTCTGTGCCCTGCAACCGCAACAGCGCATCCGCAACTGCAACCGCAACCGCAACCGCGGCCAGGCCAGGCCCTTCTTTTTTTGGCATGCTGGGATGACCCGAGCTTCACAGGACTGCGTGGCCGTCAGCCTTGCAACCGTAGCCCGCAACCTCTGCTCCTCACCAGCCAGAAATCCCAGAGCCCATCAGCCTCCTCATAACCACACCACGACAGAACCAGCATGCCTAGGCCCCAGAGTTGAGACAACCCTGCCTGCTGCGCTGGAAATTGGGCGCCGAGCACAAAAAGCACTGACCGCCGTCGTTGTCTGCTTGCATCCACTTTCTGCGACACCGCCCGCGCCGACTTTGTCCACACTGCCGCTGGCATGCCCTTTTCTGCATCGCTGCCAAACGTGACCTGCAATCTCGCGAAGACGGCGTGCACTAAAGGACGAAGAAGCGACAGAAGAATCTGGACCGGCTCACTTCATCTGCGCGTGAGCAAGGCTCAGAGAGCCAGCAGAAGGACACACCCACACCCACGCCACCACACCCACAACACAGGGAACCTCAATTAGCAAAACCCACCCCCCTGACGCGATCCACTCTTTGCCTCGTCTGCAAAACCCCCTTTCAACATGTCCTCATATAAACGACCCGCCATGGCCCAGCGGCAGGAAACCGGCGCTGCCCTGCCCCCGCGCACCTTTTCTCCCATGCACCACGTCTCGGTCGACAGAGTCCTGCGCAACGCAACTGAGATCCCCTCTGGCCAGCCTCGAGTCCCGCCGACGCCGACCCCACCGCCTCAACAGCACCAGCAGCAGCAGCAGCACAACCACCAGCAGCAGCACCAGCAGCACCAGCAGCACCAGCATCAGCCGCAGCATCAACGACACTACCAGTCACTGCTACAGCACCACCAGGCGTCCCGCCAGCCGCAGCCTGGTTCTATCGCCGCGACGCGAGCCGCCGCAAGAGCAGCAGCAAGGAGGGCCATCCCTGGAACCGCCGGCGTCATGTCGAGTTCAGTGGACGGCACAAGCAGGCGCATTCTGCCCCAGAATGTGCCCCAGCGCACGACCAAAGTCAGCGAAAAGCTGGTGCTCATCCCAGATGCCCCTGATGATGACGACGATATCGAGGAGGACATTGGCCTGCTAGAAGGAGAGGATGAAAGGTCGCGGAGGAGACTCATGGAGCAAGAGGAGGACAGACCGCTGCGCGACGTGGAGCTGGACGTCCTCAGGAAACGAGGCGGCATTCGCGGAAAGAGTTATGCTGAGAGATTGCCGAAACGGCAGCGCGCAGAAAAGGTCTCGAGATTAACGGCCTACTGCACTGCGCAATCCTTCAAAATCAAGGCCACCGCCGAATTCTTGCGGACAAAGCACGAGGCCAAGACCAAGCTTTACGACGATTGCCTCTACGTCGTCTACCACCTGCCGCTCAGGTCTGGTATCGAGGGATATCGTGTGCGCAGCAAACCCATTCTCAAGACGCCGGGAACGGGGAAGACTGTGCTGGATTTGGAGATTGAGAGAAGCGAAAGGAGAGACCACCATTACGGCTATGTTGAGGACTACGGCAACTCGCTCGGCATGGGAAGCCCTTCAACTCTGCACCCCATTCCCAGCAACTCGTCCGACGAGCAACAAAGACACAGTGTCAGTCCGTCGGGCGAGCAGCCTTCCACCAGCCCAATCAACCGCCTGGCTCCGGATGCCAAGAACTTCGCCGAGATGTTTGTCTTTGCCTACGGCGTTGTTGTCTTTTGGAACTTTACGGAGCGCCAAGAGAAGGACATTCTGGGTGATTTGAATTTTGCCGAGAGCGAACGCGGCGGCTCGCTTGTGGTTCGTCCATTTGAGCCCAACGACTATGAGACGGAAGAATTCCACTTTGAGTACAGTGCGGACCTCAAGCACCCGCGCATCTTCAACGACATGATTACGCTGCTGCCGCGATCTGACCACATGGTCAAGCTCGGCATCAGTCATGCCGTAGCACAGAGCACGAAGCTGTGCTCGTTTGAGGAGAGAATGTCAGAAACAATGCAGGAGGCGCTGCCGGTGCCCAAGACCATGGCCACGACAGGAAATCTAAACATGGGACGGGACGAGATCGTCAAGATTCTCGGTCGATTGTTCAAGAGCAGAGTGGACATCAACCTCTGTAAGTGCCAGTCTCATGTGTGGTACTCAGATAGTTTTGAGATGAGAGAACGTGTGACTAACCCACAACAGCCTCCAACATCTTACCCGTCCCCAATTTCTTCTGGGAATCCGAACCAACCCTCCACCCACTTTACATGGCCATTCGCGACTACCTCGAAATCGACCCGCGCATCAAGGTCCTTAACGAGCGCTGCCGCGTTTTTCTCGACCTGGCCGAGATCCTTTCCGATACAGTCGCCGACGCCAAGATGTCCGTCATTACCTGGATCGTCATTATTCTCATTGTCATCTCCATTGTCGTCACTGTCACCGAAGTCGGTCTCCGCTTCGGCATCCTGCAAAAGAGCAACAAGGGTCGCGACTCTCCAGCCGCAAACGCCACACTGATCCCGTGGGGAGCAGACGCAAGTTTGCCAACAATATCAACACCATCAGCAGAAAGCGCTGCCGTCGCCGCCGGAGGCCTGGGAGGTGTGGTGCAGGTGTTCCCCCGGGAAAGTCTCGAATGGAAGCTTGCGAAGGCGAATATTACTGTTGATGAGCTGCGGCAGTGGACCGCGAGTCTGGGCGAGAGTGAGAAGAGTACCGTGTGCGGTGGAGAAATCGTGGGTAGGACATTTGCAGGCGTATAAGTATGAACATTCAAGCGATTGTTTGGTTTTCTTCTGGGTTTCTGTTTTTATTTTGGGCAAAGTGTTTGGAGGGGCGGGAGGTTGGTCGGAGGAGGTTGGATCAGTGTGTCAGCACGTCAATGGGCAGGTAGGCACATGTGCAGCTAGGAAGACATAGCCAATGAATGGTGCTATTGTCACGCTTTTGTTGTTGCACGACTTGTTGGGTGAACGTTCGTTGATGACCTTGGCTGCCAGGGAATACAACAAACTTGATCAGCTTCTTGATTGTAAGACTGACAGACAGCAGTTTTGCTTGATCTGCAGCCTCGACTCTCGCGCATCTATCCACCTACACAGCAGAGTAAAAGCAGAACGGAGAAGTCGCGGTTTGTTCCATGTCAACCAGAAGAGAGAATACCAAAGCAAAAGGGGAAAGGGGAAAGCACAGGAGGCCCTTGAAACACAACCAACAATCAGAAAAGTACATGCACATGAGAAACGCCATCATCACCTCAGAACTCAAAAAATACACAACCAGACTAGATCAAGATCAGACCACAAGTACGAACAACCAACAAGATGCTCAGCATCAGACACACATCAACGCACGCACACAAACCCCCAAGGTCATCGCTTAGCTTCAATGAGAACCATTGCTTTTAATATCTTTCCTTCACCAGTAAAGCAGAGTAAGAACAGAGCAAGAAAAGAGTATGATTTTGTTTTGTTTCGGTCTGTATTATGAAAAAGGAAGCTTTTCCAGAACTCTGATTAATACCCCACCTCAACCAGTTCAGCCTCACCATCAACCAGTCAGTCACTTGCTCGCTCTATCCGGTCGCTGAAACAAACAAAACGAGAACACACGTCAACGTTAACAAACCTCAAGCTTGTCAATAGCATAAAAGGCTCGATCATCGCAGCAAAGAACTGGTGGTAGTGGGGTATTAAAGAAGTGTTTGCGTGTTTCAATTTCAAGCTGTTCCAAAGAAGGCAAAGAAACGGTTGGATTTTCTTTGTTGGCCATGCTGTAGAGAGAAAGGAACAGCAGAGACGAAGGAAAGACAAGGAGAAGAAAAAAAAAAAGAAGCTGTGTGGTGGTATCATTTTGAATGAAGAAAGAAAAAAATAGAAAGAAAATAGGTAACAGGAGAAACCGACCTCAAGTCAAGGAAGAAGGCCACGTTGAGGGGGTGAATGAGGAAAAAGACAAAGGGTAAGGAAACTTCCATCTAGAGATTCGTAGATGGGCTTTCTGTAAACAAGATCAACCGCAGATTCAAAGCGCCATCAGACTTGATTTCTCCTTCGTCAAGATGTTTTGTGCCACCTCATATGAGGTTGCCATCGCCTGCCCAAGTGGTTCCCTTTTTCGCACGCTCGCCTTTTCAGCGAGGCACGGGAGGACGAGCTCCGGGAGCTCCAGGGGCCTGAGGACCGTCCATGTTGTTGGTCAGTTCAGCGACACGAGCCTTGATGCGTGCGACGCGAGATTCGATGCCTGTCAAAATGTTAGCAGTCGCATAAATTCGAGATAAGGTGTTTTGTGGAGTCCAGACTTACTCTCCTCGCCAACTGCATCTTGACCTGCCGCAGGCCTGCTTGGAGCTGGCAAGCGAGACGGTGGCTCTTTCTGTCGCTGCTGTCCAGACTGTTGTTGGGCTGCGGCAGCGCGCTCGGCGGCATTTTTGCGGATCTGAGCCCAACGCTCGATGGCGGGCGCTGTTTGAGGCTCGTTGGAGTCCATAGGCTTAGGTCGAGGGCGAGCCTTGGGCTTGTTTTGACGAGGAGGCTCGGGCTCGGGCTGAGCCACAGGCTCCGACACTTGCTGAGGTTGGAGCCGGGGAGCGTGGACATGCTCTGCTTCGGGCTCGGGCTCAGGTTCATGCTGAGGCTTAGGCTGAGGCTGACGATCTGGGACTTGGTTTCGTCGAATCGAAGGAGGAGTCTCGTACCCTTCATCGTCGCTGTCGGGAACAAAAGCAGGCTGTTCTTGGAGGGGACCTTGGTCGAAACGAGCAAATTCATGCTTCGCCTCCTCAGCGTCGAGGCTGTTGACACGACGGTCTTCATCATCCGGTACTACGGTAGCTGGAGGAGTACGGACGCGCTGCCTGGGAGAGATCGGGCTGACAGGCTCACGCTGAGCAGGGTGTGTCTCTTCATGCATCTGCTGTGGAGGGGTTTGTTGTTGAGGTGTGTCAACGCGGATAGGCGTCTCGGACTGAGGTGTTACAGCTTGAGGTTCTGAGTCGAGAATAGGGCTGGTGGCGTCAGGCGTAGGTTCCAGTACCTTCGAGGTGCGCCGCTGCCTTCCAAATAACTTTCGGAAACCACCACCTCCGCCCTTCTTCTCATCTTTGTGGAGCTTCTTTTGCTTCGGGCTTCCGTCCTCGGCTGGCTCAGGAGACATCATCTGCTCGCGAACTATGTCAAAGCTATGGCTAGACGTCTCTTCCTGTGGTAGTGAAGGCAGCGGCGAGTTGTGGTTCTTTTCAGAGAATGTCGCCGTAGGGCTCAGCTGCTCCTCCCGTCTCTCATCTCGGAAGGACCGTGCTGGAGGCGACTGAGGCATCGGTGATGCAGACCGCTCCTCAGACAAGCCAGTACCCATGAGACCGTTGGACTGCATAGTCGACTGTCCCAACCCACGTCCTGCCATTGTGTTTGCCAAGTAGGCCTCACGAATAGTGTCCTTATCATATTTGTTGGCCCACTTCATGGCTGGCGAAGCTTCCTTCATGATCATGGGCTGCAGTGTCATGACGCTCTGCGTCTTCTCTGCCACCAGCTCGGCGTCGGTACGTCCACGACGCACTGGCAGACTCTGCGCTTGTATCCGTTCTCTTTCTTGCTTCATTTGCAGTTGTTGCGCCGCGGCTTGGATCTTGGCCTGTTGATCGGGACCGAGACTCGTCTTGCTGAGAGTACCAGTTGTGGCACTGTTCTTGAGATGGCCATCACCCTTGCCGGAACTGTTTTTCCCCATTGTCGACTTGGCTCGTGAAATACCGTCCTTGTCCTTGCGCCTCCAGCTGAAAAAGCTCTTCTTTTGTGCAACGTAGGCGCCCTCTGCAGGTTCGTTTGCTGCGCCCTTGACGACCTCTTCAAAGACGAGCCACCTGCCATTGCGAATGACCGTCTCAATGACTGCACAGCGACCAAAAGCTGCCTTTCTCTCCAGAGTCTCTTCAGGTGCCAAGCTGTTCATCCACACCCACCAAAACGCCTCATCCAGATCGACCCGGTTGATACTAGCAAGCTCGCCTTGTTCAACAGCAGATCCGGTCTCCAGTCGCGGTCTATGAGATTGTGCAGATTGCTGTCGGACGGTCGTATCGATCGGAGGAAGTACTTTGTCGGGAGGTAAAAGGCTTGTCGGGCTAGTTGCACGGTCGTCAACGAAGCCAGACGACAAAAAGTCTGCCCAGGATGGTGTGGTCGGCCGTCCACCTCGATTGACACCAGAAGCAGGAGTCGATCGTAGTCCAGTGACACGTTGTGGGGGAGAAGACAGCAGGTCATCTTCGTCCTCGTCGTCCAGAGTGCTCTGGAAGCCAATATCTTCGAATCGTGACCAAGATGCATCACGCAAGCTCGTAGAGTGCTTAGCGCTAGACACTGCCTGAGTTTGGTTAGCAGCAGCAATAGCTCGCAATACTCTGCGACACTCCTCAGTCAACGCTGCTACGGGGTCCTCGTATTCGGAAAAATGCTGCAACGAATCCTCTCGGTACTGAAAATGGTTGCCTCGGCGCAGTAGGGCAAACGGAGTAGGCGAGACGGCGTCGACAATCATGACCACCTTGTAGGTGGTGGCCTGCATCAAGGTCGGTCGACCGGGTGGGTATTCGGTGTCCTGAAGCAATGCTTGTAAAGACCTAGGCAACATGGAAATCGAACCAGGACTCTGGTGGGCGGGTCCTAGCGTGCGTAGGTATGCGAAGAAGAGATGGCTCGTTGCGTCGGCAGCCCTAGAAACAGTCAGCTTGAATGGTCATACCAGAAAGAATGTGAACTTACTTTAGCCAGCTCCTATAGCCACCGTCGAAACCATTACTGGTGTCCTTGTGTTCAAACGCCCACCAAGCCGCCATGCGTGACAGCTTCCGACCACCAAAACCATTCATCTTGCCGTGTGCTGCAATTGCCGACAATAAGTCAAAGAAGTTGAAGATGATACTGGAGCGAGCGCCATTCTCGACGCTCAAGGGAATGAAGGTTTTGAACGAGTCGCGAGCCATGTTCGAGTCTGCAACGTCCCACGGTTAGCAGGCTGCAATACCTTTTGTGCAACGGGATGAACATTTTCCAAGGGCGGTGCATACCTTGCTCTCCTACTTTGAACAGCTCATAGGCATCCCAGCCTACTACACCACCTTGCAAACGTCCCCAGCACCATTTTATTACACCCGTGATGACCTGTCACCTAGTTTAGCACATCAATATGCAGCAAGAAGAGGTCGAGAGAACTGTATACCATTGGCTCCGTCATCCGCAGCTCCTGCGCCAGAGCCTCTCCACGGACAGCATTGTTTTCGAAGAAGTGCCGTACGAACGTGCGAACAGCGCTGGGGTCGGACGTTGGTCGGAAAGGCAGCAGCAGGAAGGGGTGGTCAAGCGCTACAATAGCATTGTGTTAGCTTGGTATCCTGCTTTGTTTAAACAATCTCGAGACTGAAGTCAGGCCGGCGCAGGCATCTTTGGTGGCGCCGGTGGCTTGTCTTTGCACAACAGCAGCCGCAATTTGGTTGTAGGTTTCCCCGGTGTAGACCAGCACGTACCTCTGTTCTTGATCTCCTCTGTACATCGCTTCACCAGTTCGTGTATCTCCTCAGGTTCGACTATGGTGCGAGCCCAGGCATCTGTCCACTGTGGGCCAACGGGCACGTCGTTAAGGCCAGCGTCGCCCTTCTTCTTGGACTTGCCGTCCTTTTTGAGTCTTGAAAAGACTCCCATGATTTGGGTGTACTCTGTATAGCGTCGAGAAACGAAAGAAGAAGAACGCAGGATCAGGAGGGTTCAATTGTCGACTGAGGGTGCTCGGGAGGCTTGAGACATTCGCGGCAGTCGAGTCGGGCGGCGGAACACGGCGGGCGCGTTGGTGAGGGGGATCGGACCGTAGAAGCAGGGCTCTGGAGGAGGAGGAGGAGGACTCTGGAAAGGCTGGTCGGTGATTTGTGGGCCAGGTGGACAGCTTTGGGAGCGCGCAACGGCCGAGGACCAATCTCGCCAGATCGACAGCAGGGCGGGAATCTCAGTCTGAGAAGTTGGGTCGAGATAAATTGCGGCGCGGGTGTCGCTGTGGACTGCAAGGTAAGGGAGACGAGCGGATCGCGGTTGGAGCCAAGTATCGCAACAGAAACGGTCACAAAGTTGCCCAGCAGTGCGTGCGGCTGCGTGTTGGGCAGGAAAATGGGCCTGGCAAGAAGCAGGAAAGAATAGAAACAAAAGAAGACCAAGTATCGAACCAAGACGAGCACGACAAGAACCGAACAGGGACCGGCTGCAGGGTCGAAACGAGGGTCGCGAGATTGGGGAGTTCAAGTCGCTAGGGCCAAGTCAGGCCGCTGTCAAGGGCAGGGCGGGCACAGGGCAAAACGAAGTGGACTGGCGAGCAACAGGGGAAGGAAAAAAAGGAAAAAAAGAACGACAGAAAAGAGGACGGAAAATGATGACCAGAGACATGCATGTGCTGCAACAGAGAGGCAGAGGCAGAGAGGCAGAGGCATAAAACTGGCAGCGCTCAGGGGAGATTGCACGTCGACGAGACAGCGATGCTCGCAGCACCAGTCTGACAGTAAGAACGTTGCAACTGCTGCCGATCCAATCCAGAGTCCAGAATCCCGCTAGTAAACCCAGGCCATCCCACTGCCCAATGCTTCGTTTCCCATCACGGGCCACTGGCACAGGGACACACGTCCCAGTGCACGAAGTACTTGAGGGGCTCAACTGGGCTCACCTGGGACCCAGAACGGTACCTGGACAACTGGAGCAGACCTGGATCTCACTGGAACCCACCCTGTATTTGTAGCACGCGACGTACCTGAAGATCAATCAGCAGTTCCACCAGCTAGGTACTTCCAAGGGCCAAACAACCCAACACATCGCTGGAAATACAGCGCGCCATGTACGACTTGCCTCTATCCATTTGCAGGTGGCGCACAGCATTGCACATCTGCCTCAAAAGGAAATTAAAGGTGTCCAGGGGAGCCTCAGAATGAATCAGCCGCATGAGCCAGCCACGCCAGACAAGCCAGGCACTAATACTGCCCGGCCGCGGTCCGTGCTGCATGTTTCGCGTTCCAGAAACCCTTGCCGGCTTTGTCAAGCCCGCCCTGAGGCCTGCTGTGTACGGTCTCGCCTTTTTGTTGAAGGACTATCCAAGTGACCTTGAAAGCGGTCGGGACAGTCAGCAACAAGAAGAAGTACTATAGTAAGGTCAGTAAGGTCATCAGCAACAGCCACCATAATACCAAACGCCAGAAAGTGCTGCATGGTTGTTGGCCCATCACAATGTCGCTCGCGTTGTCACAGAAACCTCAATCCTAAACATGGAATGGTGTCGCGGCGCATTGCCCAAACGCTTTCTCTTGTTGGCGGCTGCGATGCCCGGTGACTTGTGCATGTCCTTCAAATACTGCGAGTCTGTAAGTGTCTTTATGCGTGCTAATCTTGGATCTTCTCCGCAGTCCATCGTGTCCATCCCAAGATTGAGATCCAATGAGACGGAAAAGCAGAGGAGAAGAAGAAAGAAAAAAAAAAGACGACAAGCCGTGGCCAAGCTTAGCTGGGTCTTTCTCCATCGTCCCGCCATGGTGGATCAGTCAATTGAATATCTCCGGCCAAAGGGTTGGACGAGGATTTTCATTAACTACGCACAGCTGACACAAGGTACGAAATTCCACAGATATTTCGAGGCCGCCCTCAGCCATGGTCGGCCAGACTCGGAAGCTGCTTGCTTTTGCTTTTGCTTGTTGTCGGCTAAGCTCGAAGTTATCCTCGTGAAGACTCCTGCTCTAGGTGCATCCATCTTATATTGAAAGTACCCAAGTATCTGCTAGCTATCTAGCTTCAGTGAAGCAGCGACTTTCCTCAGCGGCACGGGGCAGCCCACAGGGGCCGGCGCTTCCTTCCCCAGGACCCTCAACCCCTCCCAAAAGAGCCCTGAGAGCCTGGAAGGGTTGCATCCTCGGCGTTCAGTGCTGGGGCCAGCCCCACATACCACGCGCCGGGGGTTACCTGGGACGGGCAGGAGTACCACTGTAATTCCGGCCCTTGCATAGCGCATTCCCGCCAGCGATACGTGATTAGCATCATCATCGTCAATGCAACAAATTTGATCACCTACCCACAGCACAGGCTGCTGCCGGTCGTGCACTTGCGGCACAACTCTCCATCACATAAACGTCAACAGACAATTGTTATTGGCCCCTCATCTTTCGCCTTCGCTTCGCATCTTTGCACATGCGTTGGCAGTGCATTCGCCGAAGGTGTAAACCGTCAATCGTGGACCAGTAGCTGGCTGCGTCGATGACCTGCGCAGTGATCACACCTCTTTTTCTTGAGCCTTTTTCTGCCTGACAAAACCCATTCGTGATACGTTGCAAATTGCCCAAGAGCTACATGGAGTACAATGCCCCTTCGTCAAGGCACGATTCCAAGTGGCTGCTCACTTACACCATAGCCCATAGAGGGATGGCCAGCCACGGCACAATAAAAGAACACCGCTGCATCGATTGACCAAGGGAAAGACCTGGGAACCGAACAGACTACATGCTACCTAAGCTTTCTAGGTTGGGCATTTGCCGTCACACAACTACCATTCCTGTCCAGAAAACGAAGGTTCCCCAGCCAATAAAGGTCGCCGGTTGTGAGATGGTCACCCAGGTTCCCATTCCATTCCCACCCTCCTTCTCTTCTTGGACGGCAGGATGGCCAAGGGCCACTCCCGGCTGACCACATGTGATATCCGATATTGGACGGCTGCAGAAATTGGACGCGCTCTCGGTACTTGAGGACCTTGTTGACATGCTGAAGAGAAAAGCCACACCCGCGAGACAGCTTCTACCTCGTCGATTCGTGTCGTTTTCGAAAGCATTAAGATGATCGTTCTGGATCCATTGTTGACAAGGAAATCTTGAGCGTTTTCACGCTGCCGGTACAAGTGGGCAAACACTACCAACAAGAAGCAACAGCCTCAGACTGCCATCTCACACATATATATGACGTGGGAGACGGGACTTTACCCAAGGTTGCCAGTGAAGTAACACCTGGTGTGTATATACCTCCCGTCTACTAGGTACCTAGCAAGGTACATATGGTGTTCTCGCCTAAGACGGCGGGCCGCGAACTAGGCATGCCACAAATGCAAGTGATACAGATTGGGAACTTCCTTCCTTCATCGTACCACTGGTAAGCCCGAAGGGGACAACAAAGTAAAGTAAAACACGGACTCGAAATTACCTTACATTCTACTGGCTGATATTCTCCGTTTCATGTTCGTATCTCGCACAACAACGAAGAGTAGAGAGACACGAACGAGAATAATATTTCAATCCGCAGATCTCTCAAATCGTAGAAAACGACAGTTCGTCGATTGCAACCCCACAAATAATCACAAACTCGATCTCACAACGCATTATATAAATCATTTTTACGGATATCAGTCTCTCAAAGCGCCTAAAACTCCTCAAGGCGGATGTGGGCAACCCTTTCGTACACCAATTGGGAACAACTTCTTCAATGTGCACGGCTTGATGCAGGGTTTCGCTGAGGCAATGAAAAGCCATACAGCATCTGTAAAGTACTGCTTCCTGCAAAGATGCGAGCAGCGCAGATCTGTGCTCCTATACTGACGAGCTACACCCAAAGATTCCCGATATTGGATATGCATGTATGTAATTGTGTTAGAATATATATACAAATTTTTGCATAATAAGAAAAAGCAGCCATGATGCTTGACATCAATAACCGTCTTATGCAGCGCTAAGTCGACAAGCGCTTCGTGGACCAGCATTGTACGTGTATTCCTTCTACCTGCAAGTACTTGTATCGTGAACCACTATCATGATCATGATCATCATCATCGTCAAGCGTCGCCAAAACCATATGTTCTAACCCTGCTGAAGAACCAAGGTTTGTTGTTGTCGTTGCGGAGCGTAAACTCGTCCCAATCACCGCTGTCCTTGTTGAGACTGTAGAAGCCCCTCCACAGGAGCTTGTTGTTTCGAGATGCCCTGCCTGCTGACCGCAGGCTCAGGTCGAAACGGTAGACGTAATTTCCGCCGCCATCCGTCTCGATAAACAAATCTCCTTCGGAGTCTGCAAGACTGACTTGCTTCTTCTCTTCGCCTTCGTTTGCTTTGTCCTCGTAGTCGGCTATGGAGCTCAATTTCCAGCGAGCGGGCAGTGCAAGGTGCATCACGCTGGACGGCAAATGGTTCATTGCACCGCCCTTGTGCAACGTCATGTTGTCCTTGGAGAGATGGTGCACCACGGCCGATGGCTCCTCGACGGTGCAAAGCGAGATGGCGGTGCCGTCTCTGAACAGGCGCAGGTAGCGGTAGTATGTCACAATATGCACAGGAGTATTCCATGTGATGGAATTGACTTGCTGGCCGGGGCGAATGTAGTTGACGGTACTGATGTAACATCCATTGAACCGTATGCGCGGCCTGCGCTGAAACATCTTTTGCCATGAGGAATTATAGATGGTGTTGTGGAGCGCAACCGTCGTGGCGTATGCTTCTTCTTGGCGTCTCTGTACGAGCTCGTCTGGTGTATGTTTGCCGTCGGCCTCTTCATCACCATTGATGCTGCCGTCGCCGCCCCCAAGGATTCGCCCGTTCGGATCTTCGATGGCCCGCCAATTTGGTTGCACCTGGAAGTCGTAGTGCATACAATTGAATCCAAAGATGGACTTGAGACAAATGTGTCGCCAGATACGGTCTTCTGTGCCTACAAGCCAGGCAAAGCGTTTACATACACGCGAGAGGCGGACAAAGTCGGCGACGTCGGAGGTAGCGACATCTTGGAGGATATGGACGAGGATTTCTTCGGGCAGCGAGGCTATGGGACATGGCGGCTCGGGCATGCCTTGTATTGGTGGCTTCGCAGGCTCGATCTTGAGACCAGCAAAAGTAGCAATCAGACTTTCGGTCGTCAAAGACTTGTCTGCTAGTGGTACCGTCGCTGGTGGCTCCTGGGTGGCGACTGGAGGCTTGATCGGATGCGCTGGCTTGGCCCAGGCTGCTGCAAAATGCTTATTCTTGTACTTTTGATCGACTTTATGGTCCATCTACATGAAATGAATATCAGCCATGGTTCAAGTCAGAATATGACCAGTATAGCGCACTCTAAATGCTTTGCGATACAGCGACAAACTGTCGCCCAGAGAGCCTAGGCCCTCTTTCTCGACTGCGCGCTCATAATGTTCTAGTGCTGTGACTGGCTCCTTTGCTTCCTTGTGGTCGGCTCGCTTAGCCTGTACTGGCGCAGGCTCATCAAAGACTCTAGATTCCGGGTCGTAATAATCGTCCTCAGTATCGACAACCTTGGGCTTGCCGGTTCCCAGGTGGGTCGGCCGCGGCGGCCCTGAGGCAGCATCTTTCGAGCTCTCTGCGCGTGCTGAAGCCGCGGATCCTCGTGGTTGCTGCTGTCCAGAAGTCGCAGTATTCCTAGCTCGAACTTCAGCGCGCCACTGCTCGCGAAAAGACTCGAGCTCTGGGTTGACATCTTGAGAAGCGGCCATGGCGATGGATAAGATTAGATTACAAATGCCATGGAACGCGGGGTCAGCAGGGCTTCGGTGGGAAGGCGCGATCTAGTAAGTGGTGTTCGTAGGCGTTGAGGAATACTCTCGAGCCATAGGTGTGAGTCTAAGTTGCGAAGTCTTCTAAGGAAGTACAGAGTGTCGTTGGATGGCGGTTGGTTTTAATAGCATGGATGTGTAAGTTCGTCCGCCGTCACAGACACAATGCCAGATGTATATCCGCCTTTGAGAAGCTGTAAGTACTTGTTACTACTGAGGGGTGGTTTCCCTTATCTTATCTTACAACGGCCTGCGTCAGTCGCTGCTGCATCCATCCACGCTGGAGTCATTCGGGGTAAGTACCTAGACACCGAGCACGCACGTTTGGCCGATCAAGTTATCAGGATGCTTCTCAAAGTCGATCGGCAGTCCGCAGCATTCCAAGAATATGGACAAGTGTCATTGCATCCCACACCTCTGTCTCGTTGGTCTCGAAAGTCAATTCCCGGGAAAAGAGATGTCGCGATGGCGACTTGTCTCGAGTCCTAAGTACCGAATAGTCCATCGTCTGGCGCCGTTAACCGGAGTGTCAGTGCACCAGCTCACCAATGACGGGTGCCAATGAGGTGGGGTGACATCATCTAAAAAGGGTAGCTTTGCCGCGCACTGCTAAGAGCCGCGCCCTTGCCAAATCCCGCGCCGAATTTCTTTTGGAGATTCTGAAAAGCCCATTGCCGAACTCCCAGAGCCCAGAGGCAAAATACATCTTGTTACGCAACCACTTTTTGCCGCCACACCTTTCTCGAAATACATCTTGCCATCTACCGCAATATCAACCATACACACGACAAATCCAGACCTCATACCGACTGAACCTCAATCCCGCGCCTTCCAGTTTCACGCGCTCGGCGTGACTGGACCACCAATTCGGCTGCGCGACAGGCTTCACGCGCGGAGTCTGTTGCGTTTAACATGGCGAGCATCCTCACAGACAGCCCTCCTGGGCAGAACCACAACCGCTTCGAATCAAGAGATGTCCTAGCTCTGCGCCAGGCACCACCTGGCAAAGATGAAGACATCACTGGTGCTCAACCCTCGCCCGATATCACACCTTTCCAGAAGATGCTATCTGCTACTACAGGCAGTCTCATCACCGGACTTACAAGTACGTAATGGTATCTTGTATATCTGTTCCAAGGATCGTGAAATACTGACCATGCGCAGTGACGCCGCTCGATGTGGTTCGAGTACGGTGGCAATCCCAAAGCCTACAATCTTCGAATTCCGCCAAAAATACGACGTATCCAAAACGACCGTTAACTGCTCCCGATGCCTTTCGACCTGCCAATCTTGGTGTGACAGCATGTTGCAGGGAAGTCTTTTTTGCAAACAACAATGCTGAGGTCTGTGTCGTGGGACCTCATGTGAGCGGCCCTGCCAGAGGACTGGATTGTGCTGTAGAAGAGACAAAGAAGAGAACATTCACTTCTACTCTGGATGGGATGCGCAAGATCGCCAAGAACGAAGGTCTTTTTACATTATGGAGAGGACTGTCGCCGACGCTCCTCATGGCTATACCGGCGAACATGATCTACTTTACGGGTTACGAGTGGCTCCGGTACGATGCCAAGAGCCCTATGGCGTGGATGAACAGTGATTCGGCACCGCTGGCAGCAGGCGCTCTGGCACGCGCTGTTGCCGCCACATCGATTGGTCCCATCGAGCTGTTCCGAACCAAACTCCAGGCATCCCACGGCGACACCGCCGCTGGCCACGTCAGAGACACTCTGAACAGCATGCAGGACTCTGTAAAATCCCACGGATATCGATCACTCTGGCGAGGGCTCAACTTGACCCTTTGGAGAGATGTGCCCTTTTCCGCAATGTACTGGTGGGGTTACGAAACGATACGAGGTAACCTCACGGAAGCTCGCGAGCGAGGACGAGGGCGCAGTCTAGAACGTGGCATCGATGCGCGCCGACGATCGCAGAGCCAAGAAAACCATCGCGACACCTTTACCGACAGCTTTATTGCTGGTTCCATGTCGGGAGCCATGGCTTGCATCGCCACGATGCCATTCGACGTTGGTAAAACTCGGACGCAAGTATACCACGACACTGGCAAAAGCGTCACGGCAGGTCACGCCAACAAGGCAGCGTCGGCTCCAGAAGAACAAAGCATGTTTCGCCTTCTCCGCCACATCTTGCACACGGAGGGCGTACCTGGGTTGTTCCGCGGGTGGTTGCCACGTGTCATGAAAGTTGCCCCTGCATGTGCGATTATGATCAGCAGCTACGAGATGGGGAAAAAGATATTTAGAGACGTTAATGCGCGGGCTGCGGAGGAGTGAAGAAGGAGGTGGCGAAGAGCACAAAGGCTTACCTGGCCGATGGGGTCTTTTGTCTTTCCAAGCATATTGGCAGACGGCGTTCGGGTTCTAGACAAAGGGTTTGGCATTGCGTTCCGGCGTTGGCGTGCGAAGAAATCGTGGCTCCGTTGTACGCGGAATTGCTGTGTGTTTTTTGAGTCTTCAGATGCTTCCAAGGATCGGTGGAAAAGCTAACAAACGGCTGCAACTCTGCTTAACAACTGTTTATAAGTACTGTATTTGTAAGATATAATGTGAGCAAGTGCGTGTGTAGAGCGCTGCGGGTTAGAATTTCTCTGAACGGTCCTATCTGCATTCATGATGTTTGTGAACCTATCGTGTGGGATCAAGAGGTTTAAGCGTTGCTTGCGGGGAAATGACATTGTCTATGAATCCTGCGGACAGCTATTGTTGGCAAGACAAGATTCTTGGCACGCATAGCTTAAGCTGATTTTCGGATCCTGTAAAAGTTTAAAAGGCCACAACGAAAAGCATGATGGTGATGATTGAAGATTCCAGGACATTCAGGAGCGGGATGTTGATGCCACCATCCGCCGTTGCAGCGCAGCCCAGAAGCCACAGTGAGCCACAAGGGAGCTGGCCTAGCGCTGCCCGGAGCATGTCTAGACAATGGCCCTTAGGAGGGTTTGAGAGGAGCAGCACGCCAGCCACTGGGAGAGCCGCTCAGTGCACTAGGCGACAGAAAGCATCCCTGGCCTTGCCTCAGTGCGACCGAGATTCACAGGCGATCACTCTGCAGCTCTCATCATCGACCCAGCAGCTAAGCGCACCAAGCAGCCAGAGATGGAGACAGAACCTGGCAAAGAAGGGGCGGCAAAGCGAGCCGCATCAACACTTATACGTGCCATCCGCCGTTGCAGGCTGAGCAGAGCGCCTCTTGTCGAGTCTCTCTGTCTCTGTGATTGAGCACATGCCACATACTGTATGCAACCTGTTTCTTGCGAGACTGGCACCCAAGTACACAAGAGAAAAAGCCCTGGCTGTGATTTCAGCTCAAACTGGGCCTGCGGCAACGACGGGGGGCGGCGCTCTGGGCCGGCTTCATTTCATTCGACTAGCAACCTTACAAGAAAAAGAGCTCTCCTTCCTTTGACGTGGACAAACAGGAACGAACACGAGGGCACATAATTTGCAGCCGCAACACATGACCTGGGGCCCGCTAGCGATATCTTTCGATATCTCACATCCATTGTCGTCGACTCCCCTTTAATTTGGGTCTTTGTACTGTACACGTCCGACACTGACAACATCGAAAACCAGCCGACTGCCGCTGCGCTGCATGTACCGCATTTCCACTCCCATTCCAGGCAAAAACAGCGGCCATCAAGACGGTGCTTCCATTTCACATCTGCCCGTAACGTCTCCAAGATTTTGACGGAACTTGAGTCCCGCGTCGAGACTTGACCTTGATCGTCTTAGTACTAAGCGCTTCGGCACACTCGGGAAAGGGTGTGGTCATCGCAGTGGGATAATTGCTGCACCTTCGCCCACCATGGCGTCGATTGGCAGTTTGACAGGTGCAGGTAAGCATTCCTGGCTCCGCACAGCCAGCCAGCACAGCCGGCCTCGAAGTGAGCATGTTGCATGTGCTAACTTGTGTACGCCACAGCCAAACTGGGGGCCGTGACAAAATTGCTGGACAGCTTGACAAAGGATCTTGAGAGTCAGAAGCTCACGACAGAACGTCAGTGATGATCCTCGTGCCATTTCAAGGATGGATGAGATACTGATTGCGCAACAGAACGGGCTGCTGCTCTGGATGAACTCAAGGTCTACGGTCGAGACCCAAGAGACGCAGACCCCATATTTACCAAAGAGGTCAGTTGCTGGATGCAGATAAGAAGAACGTGGCGCGAAAAGACTGACGCCGACGACTAGGGCATCACAACGCTCACCAGATATGCTTTTGATGTCGAGACAATATCGACTTCCCAGAATGCACTGAAATGCCTGGCCAACTCGATGCTCATCAAGCCTGGCGTCCGCCACACATTCGTCGAGTTGGGCTGCGAGACAAAGGCATGCGCACTGCTCAAGCGCGACACCTGGGACGATGAGTTTTTGCTGTCCAGGGTCATCTTTCTCACCACATATGGAACCAAGGTCGACTTGGAGAAACTCATTGACGAAGAGGGATTGGCAGAGACAGTCATTGCCAAGCTCGCAAAACACGCCAGCCTCGCCAATAGTGCTGGGAAGGAGACAGCAGAGCCTATGCGTGGCATGGCACTTTCAGAGACTTTGAAGCTGCTTTTCAACGTGAGCCACTTCTGCAAAGCCAAGGTGGATGCATTCACCCCGGCAGTACCGCATGTTGTGACACTGATCAAAGCGCACAATGTCCCGGCATCGCAACCTCTGGAAGGACCTCTTAGCCCTCTCATCAACGCACTCGTCAATCTGAACCTTGACACTCCAGAGGCTCGTGAAGCGCTCTATCCCGAAGGCGACAAGCAGACGCTCTTTGTCGATCGGCTCATCCATATTCTCGACCTCTCCATGGACAACCCCAGCGACGAAGAGCTGCAGCAGACCGTAACACCACTACTTGCCGTTATCCGCCTCGTATACGAGCAGGCTCCCGATACTGCCAAGACACACATACGCGGTAGACTCCTTCCGACCGCTGACGACCGGCAAAAGGTGCTCGGCCGTGGCAAGACAGTGCCAGCCAAACTGCTGCGCAATTGCACCAATGCACTGACGCCGCAACTACGCGACATCATCTCCCATTTGCTCTTCGAACTGTCGGATAAGGATGCTCACAAATTTGTTGAAAACGTCGGCTACGGCTATGCATCAGGATTCTTGTTCCAGAACAACATCCCCGTGCCACAGAATGCGACGTCTGGGGACATCTCGCAAAACAGCAGTAGTGGCCGGGCAGTCAACCCGATTACGGGGCAGTTCTTGGACCAGGAGATAGAACCGCAAGTTCCAGAGATGACAGACGAGGAAAAGGAGCGGGAAGCAGAGAGATTATTTGTTCTCTTCGAAAGGTATGTTTTTCTGCTTATTTCGTACCGCGACGTCGGCCAACGTGATGGTTGATACTGACCAACTCAATAGACTCAAAAAGACTGGCATTATCGATGTACAGAACCCCGTCGAGCAGGCCTTTCGGGAAGGTCGTTTTCAGGACATCAAGGATGATGACAGGATTGAAGAGCTGGACTAAAAAGGTCAACTTCTCGAAAAGGCCGTTCTCGGGACACAAGAGATGATAGGCGTGGAAGAGCTGGCCGCGGAGGGCCATGAAACAACGAGCGTCAGGATGAAAGAATGGTATTTCGCGCCATTTATTGGGTGATATATTTTATGTGTTATAGGAGCATTCTATGAGAAGCAGAAGCCTTGATGATATATCAGACAGCGAATCTTCTCGCTAGAAATTCAACTTTATATATAATATAGACTGTATAAGAGCGTCAAGCGATGGTACGCTACACAACTGGAATCCTCATTCACATGAATGTGCTGCATCTTCTGTTCGATGATAGACCAGAAACACACGTACATGTTTGAAAAGGACGAATGCACTGAAAAAGTTCCTATTTATTTTATCCCAAAAGACGGTTCTCATGAGATGCGACAATGTTGTAACGAAAACGTTTTGACATGGCACGGGAATCTGCAACGGCAATGGCCAACAGCGTGCGAAGCCCTGCTGCAGTACGTGCGAAACAAGTACGTGGAGAACCGGGATCGACCGTTTGCCTTGCAATGCACACTATGTACAAGGCTGTACGTCCCAGTAACAGGACGCGCTGAGACGCGACTTCCCTCTTTCCTTTCGATCGTAAAATAAGTGCAGTAATCAATATCTCCACCACATCGCAAGGAACTGCAGTCGCATTCTCAAATCCGTTGTCGCCTGTGTCGCAATTGAGCTCCTGTATTTTTTTGTTCAATTTTGCAACACCAACTCGCGCAGAATTGACACATGCGCAATTGCACCCAAGTCACCCGATCAAGATGCCTTTCGGTATGGAATTGTAAGCACCAACGCTCGTAGACTCCTTCGCAGTGACACGTCCAGTCAGTTGAAAACACTCAGTGACTTGCCACATGACAGAGATGACCAGGATGATGTTCCCATCACCAACATCGTCACCGACCTCCTGGAAAACATGAGCGAGAGCGACGAAGGACCGCTCGACGTCGCTCCTTCGATCCCCGTCATGCACATTGAGGAGGTGCAGCAAGTCGACACCGTCATATTCCAAGATGCGTTTGGCTACGCCGGCCGCTCCCCCGTTGTTAAAGAAGCCGATGAAGACGACAACGCAGACGATTTCAATGACGACGCCGCGGCGTCCGCTATCGAAAATGAGAACGAGCTGCTCGTTCCAGGCTCCGGTTCTGCAAAGAAGCGCGCCCATCCCTCACTCTCCAAGTCGCGCTCTGCTACTCCCAGGTCTTCCGTCAAGAAGAGCCAAACGGTCAAGAAGAGCACCCCTGCTTCGGGCCACAAGCGCACAACGGAGGTTGCTCCTGCTCCATCTATTATGCGCCCGGGTCGCCGTCGCACTGCTGCTGCGGTCGCTACTACCGCCATCAAACAGGCTGTGGCTAAGCGACCTCGCGCGGCAAACGGAACTGCTAAAGCTGTATGCCTGTTCTTTTTTCTTGTTGTCCCAAACAATTCCTACGTTGCAACGTGTGTAGCTGTCCATTGGGCTAATTCGGCCGTTTGCAGACCTCCAAACCTACCGGTGGCAAGCGAGGACCAAAGCCAGGCCGCAAGGCCGAGAAGGTCACCGAGAATGCTCCTGAGTACGAGGTCGAGAGGATTGTGGATCACGACATTGACGACAAGCTCATATCGCACATGTACCTGGTCAAGTGGAAGGGCTACGAGGATTCAGAGAACACTTGGGAGCCCAAGAGGAACCTGGCACACGCGGCCGACTTGCTCAAGGAATTTGAAGCAGCACGCAAGTCCCAGAAGAAGCGCGCACCCGCACCAAAAAAGACTGTCGCAGCCAAGAGAGGTCCCAAGAAGGCAGCTGTCGTAGCGAAGCCGAGACCTGCCGCCGCGAAACCTGCTGGTCGTCGCGGCCGTGGCCGTCCTAAGAGGAACTAGATTGGAGGGGATGTTCACTTCGGGAAGTCAGACCAACTGGGTGTTGAGCGAGAAACACATGAATAAGGCCGGAAACGGGATGAACATGGTATCTCAATGAGCTTTGTATTTGCGTCTTGTGGTTTGTTTGATGCTCGACTGTGCTGGTCTACGAAATCAACCGCGCAATGAAAGGTCGCGCGTGATGCGACTTGAGTACCTGAAAGGAAAGATCGATCGGCAAATGCGAACTCCTCAATTTATTGAATGTGCCTGAATGCCTGTCATACTTGCTAAACTTGCGCGATGTCGCGAATGGCAGAAGTAAACAATGTAGCACAATCGTATCATTCACGCGGTCGAAAACATATTTAGTTCTATGAAATTACCACCACCGAGCAAATGAAGATGGATCTAAGGTCAGAAAGCAATCAATTCAAGTGTTTCGAAGTCAGTGCTGCAGCTGTCCCAAATTTAACTTTCGCATTCCAGCTCGGAGAGTCAAGCTCCAAATCACCCCCAGTGCCGCGAAACCGTCCACGGCCTAGTGGCACAGTATGGTCTGTGCGCCCGCACCGAATTGTTTACTGCAGGGATCGGAGCTCTTGTGAGATGTCATAGTTTCACTGGAGCCGAATTATTACTGACAGGTGTCTCGACTGCGTGAAGCTTTGTTCAGCCGCCTTAACCCTCCTTCAATAACACTTGCTGACTTCGTTTCTGGTGCTTCTGTGGTCCAGACGATACTTGCCTGCTTGATACATATCGCACAGGCTCCGAGCTGGTGAATCTTTCACCTCTGTCAGCCAAGCCACTCCGCACCGCGTCGTCGACCTCGACAACTTGCCCAAGACCTCACCAGGCAGCACATTCGAGATGGACTCGCTAAAGACGACTCTGCAGCCTATCCTGCAGCCCATCACTCACAATCTCCCCGGCCCAATTCGCGACCTCGGTGTCTCTCTCATCGGCGAGAAGTGCTATTCCTCTCTCCTCCTTGACATCGACGTCACAGATGCAGACTGTCTAAAACTTGCTATCTCCAAGGCCCTTGGTGTTGGCATCGTGGCCGCCTCCTCGATCGTCAAGGTCCCTCAGATCCTCAACCTCGTGCGCAGCAAATCCGCCTCGGGCGTGTCCTTCCTCAGCTACCTCCTCGAGACGACAAGTTATCTCATTTCTCTGGCCTACAACGTCCGTAATGGCTTCCCTTTCTCGACTTACGGCGAAACGGCGCTTATCCTCGGGCAAAACGTGATCATCACCGTGCTGGTGCTCAACTACAGTGGCAAGGCCTCACTCGCGGCCCTGCTTGTGGCGGTGCTGGGCGCGAGCGTTGCGACTCTGTTCAGTGAAGCGCTGGTGAATATGGACACTCTGGGATACTTGCAGGCAGGAGCGGGCACACTGGGTGTGGCGAGCAAGTTGCCACAAATTCTGGCAGTTTACCAAGAGGGATCCACAGGACAACTGTCTGCCTTTGCTGTGAGTCGCAGTCTTTTTCTTTCTTCTTGTTCTTGTCCCTCGCCTTCCCAATTTCCAGTGCAGTGAGGCATAATGAGTCGTGTGTCCGTGCTATTTGTGTTTGATGGAAACAACTGAACATCAGGGGTCTTATCATCAACACCTTCGACTCTATGCTGCAATACATGTCGCGCGCATCTCTCACTTGCCCATCCAGGTCTCCAGAGTCGTAGACGACCCCCATGGTTTCCTGCAACCCCGTTCCCGAAGCATGCATGCAACTTCCCGATTTGCGTGGGGATGTTACAGCCAGAAAAATTTACTGACGTGGGTACCGTATCCGGCAGGTCTTCAACTATCTCCTCGGCTCAGCCGTGCGAATCTTTACAACATTCCAGGAGGTGGACGACAAACTGATTCTGTACGGCTTCGTTGCGGGCTTTGTGCTCAATTGCGTGCTCGCTGCGCAAATGGTATACTACTGGAACACACCCTCGGCCAAGGCTCTGGGCAAGCGCAAGGAAAAGCTCGCGGTGCAGTCGCAGTCGCAGTCGCAGTCGTCTGCTCCTACCTCCGCCGCGGACGCCGGTGTGTCGAGTGGTGTCCCTAAAAAGGCCCCGACAACACGCAGGCGAGGTTAGGAATGGGGAAGCTGAGTTGTTGTTCTTGCTTTTTGTGATTGTTTGAAGAGATGGCGTCTTTCCGCAAAGTCGCGTGCGGCTCGAATTGATTTGGGCTGTCCTTCTCCCGGGAAATCTTTTATCATAATTTTAATGAGCTCTGCGCCAGTCGGGAATTGAACAGTAGCTGTACCATGGAACCAATCAAAGCAAGTAAACAAACGAGCAAAGCAAAGCAATCTGCGCCACTGCGCCCCTCCACGTCGAAGGAGATGACAAGCCGGACGAGCATGATATTGCTACCTAGCTATTCCATATCGCAATGTGTGGTTTCGACCGTTTGCTCCGGGCCACCAGCTCCGAGGGTAAAATGCATGCAGACATAGGAATCACAGCTTTTTCACTGTAATTCGCACGGCCAGGAGAAGCCAGTTATAAGATGACCGCCAATCAAGAAATGGTGCCAATCAGATAGAATGACTCGAGCAAGGAGCTGTAAGCTCGGTGGCGCCAGTGGGGAACGGTGAAGCTATTGATGATAAGTCGTGTGCTGTTCTTTACTCACCGTATATACTATAGTATTCACTGCTTACTGTGCACTCACTCCCTTGACTGGTTTCGGGGGGCGATTTCAGACAAGTCTGAACAGAAAACAAGGGTTCGATGGGGCGCTCATTTGGGAGGATCAAAACCGTGCTGCTGGCAAATGATGAGTGTGTCTAGAGAGGTATGTCAAGCAACTCGTAGGCTACGCTGCAGACGATTCACTGGTTGAGTTTTGCGTACCATGAACCCCGACTGCGTTTTTCGCGCACACACCGACCGACTGCATACCCATTATAGGGGATTTGTTAGGGTGATTGCTACGTATGTAACAGTGACCCCGGCGGTGGCGGGAAAAGGGTAAGTACACAACATCAAGTCCCGGCCCTGCCATGTGCTCGGCTCCAATTTGTGGGCCCCTTGCTGCTGTATGACTGTGGAAAGTATGTAATGAACTAGATGATGATTCCAAGTTGAACTTCAGAGTCCTTACAAGTAGAGTAGAGCAACAAGGCCAACATGGTGTTCAAGCGGTGTACACAACTGGAGATGCTCACGTGCCTGCATTCCTATGTTGGGCGGGAAGAAACCCCTCCTTATATGTGCTGTACATGGAACATCAGACAGTGCGACTTCACTTTAGTAAAGTGTTTGGCAACTACCAGCGTGATCATCACAACCACACCACATCATCCATTCGAGTAATTGGAGAAAAGGGATGCTCAAAGCACGTGGCCAATGAAAACGCGGTTGGCTGGCGTGCTTTTTGGTTGCGTATGTAGCCGTGTCCAAGAGGTGCGGTCAGGAGAAGAGCCCCGATTTGTTCTGGACCCCAACCAATGCCAGTTTTGGATGTGCCTTGCATGCAAGGCAAGGCAAGGCAAAGAGAACGGGGCTGAGCGGCTCTTTCTATTTGGGGGGGTTGGTTTGGAACATCAACCACCCTGTCACCCTGCGCCGGTTTGACCGCAGATCTCCGCCTCAACGTATACGTACGTACGTGTGACCAATGAAATGGCAGTTGACAAGTTTGAATTAGACTGATTCATCACAAGTCAGTAAAAACAACCAGGGGCAATCTCGAAGGGCCGATGGCAATTGGCAAGACGCTTCTGGGGCTTCTGGAAAAGGAAGATAGGCTCCACAGCTTGCACTGCGGGAGATGGAAGACGCGGAACGATGGTACTGTCAGATGTCAAAAATATCAGGGGGTGGTGACGACGACCACAACAATATGCAGCAGATCATGCTGGTGGGGCTTTTTCCGGTGGTTGATGGTGGAGGATTGATGATCCCAGGTGCCAGATGCCTTGAGATGCCCCGTCAACCTGTCTCAGCCAGAAGCTGGCCGCCAAGTCGATGTTACGATCCTCGTGATGGGGGTTTGGTCTCGCAAGTCTCGGTTGGCTGGAGATAAGGTCGATTGCTCGCTGAGTTGATTAATCAGGCAGTTGGCATGCTTGCTGCTTACATAAGTACCGTCTACGTGTTGTGGCAGCGTGCATCGCATCCATTGATGTAAGTAGACTAGATACTTCCTGTCCCCCGTCTGTTCCATCTTACACCCTCAGCCCCTCAAGCAAACAAAGACAGCCCAAGAGAACAAAAGAAACGCGACAGGTGTCCCGTCCGTGCAGGGCGAATGGCGACATTCCCGACCATCTTGGCGCAAGTGGTTTTGGGTGGACAAGTGTGGACTGCCATATGTCCTACAGACGGGACGGTACGTACTGGAGCGAGGACAGTGACTGCCCGCAGCTCACACACAGTGTGACTACAGTCTACCTTGACCTGGCGGGCTGGGCATAACAATCCGGGGCGACCGGGGTCTCTGGAGAATGGAGAAAGAGCCCCATGGACCCCCTTCGACGTCGCTCCCTGACCCTTGTACCTCCCTTTTCCTGCTCTGGCTTCTAGTATCTACGGCGCATCTCTCTGCCTTTGATCGCCTTTATGGCTTTGGTTTGAGATTGGTCATCTGGCACTGTCCTGGCCTGGCCTGGCCTGGCCTTGCTGGCCCACCTGCGCTACCGTTAGTTGGCCAGAGGCTGGAGCAGAGCAGAGAGATGAAGGGCAAAGAGGGATGGACGTTGAGTAGGTCATGCTTCCACGTGTACCGGCTGTACTATGCAGAGAGGGTGTGTGCCGGGGTTACTTGTACGGATGCCATGTTCCTTCCACCTTCTCAACCAGCAGCGATTGTCCCTGCAATCAGATGCCGTCTAGCGGTTTTCCCGCCTTTCTGCTGCCTTCCTTTTTGCTTTTCTGGGCCTGTTTTGCTCGGCTGGGACTTGGGTTTTGCGTTTCACTGCAGAGTTTTGCATGCTCGTACTGTGGACGAGCATTGATAATAAAAGACGGATTGCGCCATCACCACTACTCGGGATCCCAGAGGCGCAGTGTGTCGTCCAAATCGACGACGCTGAGTGCATCCAGGCTCGCGATGGCGTGCTAGCTCGCCGTTGGGCGCGCAGCGTCCATTGATCAGCCTGTACGCGCTGTTTCTCATTCGAGTAGGACCCAAAACAGCAGATCCCCCTCCACACCCGCCAGGCAAAGGGAGGCGTGGACGAGCAGGAAAAGGAGATTCGACCTTGGCCAGTGCAGAGATTAGATACTGTGCCTAATGCTGCGACTAGCACTTTGCTACCTGCGACTTCGCTACTTGCTACCTGCTGGTTCTCGTACCAAATTTGGCAGGAAGACAGAACACCTGGTGATTCACCCTGCGGCAAGCACTTTTCACTTTCGCACACGTTCTTGCTCACTCTCGCCAACAACTGCTCTTGTTCCTGGCTCTCGCCCACCCACCGTCTCCATCGCTCGGAGCGGATACACGGACTCATCCCTCATCCGCCTGACCTGGCCTGCTTGGCTCCTGTGGAACAGGGCACTGCACACTTCATATATCTCCAACAGCCAGACGCTTTCGTCCTCGTCCCCGTCTCGATCTCGTCTACTTATCCCTCCTGGCTTTCTATTCTTGTCTTCTCTTCATAAGACTTGCTTCCACCCTCCTTCCACCCTCCTTCCACCCAGTCTGACTGAACTCACATCAACTCCTCTTTTAAACTTCCTACACACACATACAATACAAACAACCACACTCGCCATTCTGGGCTTGTCTCGTATTGTAGACTTGACGGCATCTAGTCCAGAAATCTTCTCGCCCTTTTGCCTATCTTTCCGCCCGAGGCTTACCAGACGGACACAATGGCACCAGACTTGAACTCCTTGCCTTCGTCGCCCAACCTCAAGGGTGGCGACAGTGCTTCCACGGGCACCAACAACATCACCAATGCCATCTACGATGGCCCAGCCCCGGGCCTCAGCTCTGGGGAGAAGCAGCCTAACATCCTTTACATCATGGCCGATCAGATGTCAGCACCACAGCTCAAGATGTACAACCCAGAATCTCAGATCAAGACGCCAAACCTCGACGCTCTGGCTGCAAAGGCGGTCCAGTTTGACTCGGCTTACTGCCCTTCGCCACTTTGCGCGCCCTCCCGCATGAGCATGATCTCGGGCCAGCTGCCCATGAGGATTGGCGCCTACGACAATGCGGCTCAGATTCCCAGTGACACTCTGACTTATGCACACTACTTGCGCCTGCAAGGCTATCTTACTGCTTTGGCGGGCAAGATGCACTTTGTTGGCGACCAGCTGCACGGCTACGAGAGGCGTCTCACCTCGGACATCTACCCGGGCGACTATGGTTGGTGCGTGGACTGGGACAAGCCAGACACCCGTCTCGAATGGTACCACAACGCCAGCTCCATCCTCCAGGCCGGTGTCTGCGCAGCCAGCAACCAGATGGACTACGATGAGGACGTCATGTACCAGTCCATCCGGTTCCTCAAGGATCACGTCCGTAATTCGGACGATCGTCCCTTCAGCTTGACAGTAAGTCACCTGGCATTTAAGAGCCTACAATGGGTTTCACCGGGACTAAATTTGCTAACATCCCGTCGTAGGTGTCTCTGACTCATCCTCATGACCCATATACCATTTCCAAAAAGTACTGGGACTTGTACGAGGATGTCGACATTGCCCTTCCCAAGGTCCACATTCCCAAGGAAGAACAGGACCCTCACAGCAAGCGCCTGCTCAAGGTTTGCGACCTGTGGGACGAAGAATTCACCCCCGAGCAAATCAAGAAGGCCAGACGGGCCTACTATGGCTCCTGCAGCTTCGTCGACGACAACATTGGCAGGCTCATTGAGACACTTGAAGACCTGAACCTCGCAGACAACACCATCATTGTCTTTAGCGGCGACCACGGCGACATGCTCGGCGAGCGTGGCCTGTGGTACAAGATGAGCTACTTTGAGGGCTCCGTCCGTGTTCCCATGCTCATTTCTTACCCCAAGTGGTTCACTCCCCACCGCGTCACCGAGAACGTCTCCACGCTCGACATCCTGCCCACAATGTGCGACCTCGTCGGCACCAAGCCAGACCCCGCCTTTCCCATGGACGGTCTTTCGATGATGCCCCATCTGCTCGGCCAAGGCGGCCATGACACTGTTATTGCCGAGTACACGGGCGAGGGCACAATTGCTCCCTTGATGATGATCCGCCGCGGCGCCTGGAAGTACATCACCTGCCCCACCGATGGCAGCCAGCTCTTCAACCTTGAGAACGACCCTTACGAGATCAACGACCTTGCCAAGAGCTTGGGCAAGAAGCGCGTCGGCACATTGTCCGCAGACGACCAAAAGGTTAGGGATGTGTTTGATGCTTTCGAGGCTGAGGCCAGAGAGAGGTGGGACTTTGACGCCATCACCAAGGCAGTCCTACTGTCTCAGAGGCAGCGAAAGCTGGTCTGGAAGGCCCTGAAGATTGGTCACTTCACGAGCTGGGACTTCCAGCCCGAGAAGGATGGACGCAACG
Source organism: Coniella lustricola (assembly GCA_003019895.1). Lineage (NCBI taxonomy): Eukaryota > Fungi > Ascomycota > Sordariomycetes > Diaporthales > Schizoparmaceae > Coniella > Coniella lustricola. Next base: position 52,148 of record KZ678432.1, read on the forward strand.
AGTAAGTCTCCTGATGAATAAAGCCTCAACTCCATGATTAAGTACACGAGTCTGACATTAACCTGACTCGTTTCTAGATATATTCGTTCGCACATGCACCTCGATGATCTCGAGAAGATGGCACGTTACCCTCCTGTCGACAAGTACGGCCGACCTACGCGCACCGTTCTGGTGGGCCAAGCCGGAGCTCATGGCGAGTAAAAGAAAAGCATGCATACTGTCTGCAAAGTGTTTCTGAAAGCGTGCGATGCTATTTTGTACTCATGATATCCCGGCACATGGAGTGCAGCGGTTGGAACTGGTTTTTTTTTCTCATTCCTTTTTTCCTTCTTTGGTTCTCTCTCTCTTGACGACTTTACACGATTCTCTTTCTATGGTTGCAAAGGTCAGATTGGCGTTTTTCGAATGTTTGGTCTCTTAGGATGGCAAATGGCAAAAGAGAAAAGAATGATACTCGTCCTGGTTGTTATGCTCTTTTTTGGTTTTCTATTCTATCTTTTTTTTCTGGTTTTTTTTTTTTGCTACAGAAAGATTTCTCTGGAAGGGATCGCCGAGGATCAAAATGGATTTACAAAAAAGCGATGCTTGTTAGTTCCTGTACATTTTTTGCCAATTGTGCTTGGAATTTCTTCTCTATAGCGCAGTGTCATATATTCCAAAACGTATTCGCAAATTGCCTGCAGTTGACTTTGTGAATCTTCAGGTTGACGATACTTTCGGAACACGTATTTAGCATAAGAATCACATTCCAAAATTTGACCCTCCGATTGTGTGCACTTTCCCAATGCTATTATGTGTTAAAGTTATTTGCAGTCTTCTTAGGGGATCCAAAGGATACTTGCTCATCACCATTTCCTTCAGTTTCCAACAAAGCTACCCACACCGGTACCTACCCACCTCGTCAACATGGACAAAAGTTGCTTGCGTATGCCCAGCTACCTACCTACCTACCAATCTACCTGCCTCACTTCGTTGTACGAATCCAATCAGCCATGAATCTGACGGTGAGCATACATATTTGTAGCAAGTACAGTATATACCTTTACAACATACACATGTCGTCACCTCCCCGGATTCTGACGTGCTTTGGGTTGCTTCAGTGCTGCCCCATTTTCTGCATCGATGTGCGTAAGGCTGCAAGGGACCCGAAACGGGGACAAGAGGGTCTCCTTTGTACAATATATACTGTATAGATCCTAGCTCGCCTGGGTCCATGGGAATGGCGGAGTACGTACAGTACAGAACGAAGCTAGGAGTATACGGCACGTGTGAATTTGACTACCGTACAGTGTTATTCTGCAGATCGCTGGGTCGCTTGATCTGTGCCATCCCCCCTTGAGCCCTTGTTCTCACTCACCGCTGAGTCTGAGTCTGAGTCTGAGTCTGGTTGCGAAGTAGGTTTGTAGATTTGTATCAGATTAATAAGGAGCAATCACACAGTGAGAAGAATCATCTCAGAATGATGTGCTGCGAGCCGGAGGAACCGAATCGGCGGGTTGGACTGAGGCTCCTAGGTTAGGACGGCAAAGACGGTCTGTGGTGGTGCAAGATGGATCTAAAATGTCGTGCTTTTTGCTGAGTTGCCAAGTGGACAAGGCCCGAGTCCTAAAGTTAACTGTCTGGGGCTTGACATCGAGCTGGCTATATTACAGGGTTAGGGTATTCCCCATCCCGGCAAGTGCAATTGTCCGTGCAGCAGGTATTTACTTGTAGAATGTACCGGCAGAGTTTGCGGACAGTTAGGTAAGCAAGGTTCAAGCTTTGGAATATCAAAGTGCTGGTGGGGTCTGCGCGGGCTACTGCGGGCGAAGCCGCTACCCCTGTCATTCTTTCCTTCTGGATGCAGCTTGACGTGCAAGCGTGCCAATTGCCTGATTGATGGGTTTTGGCGCTGGGGGAAAACGCGCCAAACGTCCAAACGCGAATGAATGAATGAACGGTCAAATTCGCGATAGCTTCACCCAACAACCACGCCATTGCGATTACCTCAGCACCGCCATTACCACGTGCGACACACCGAGCTACTGCCACTACCACTGCCACCGCCATTGCTAGGTCGAACACGAAGCTACACCTCCTTCTTGCACCCACACAAATCACTACAACGGCAGACGGGACTCGCGACTGGACTCAACTAGATTGAGTTGGCTACACCCTCGCCATGGCGTTCAACGCAGCTTCTGCAGCTGGTATGCTGCAGCACCAGCAGCACCAGCACCAGCATAGCTCCCTCGGCCTCAGCGTCGCCGAGCTGCGCGCAATCGAAGCGACGCGTTTCCGCTTGCACAACCTCAGCACTAGTTTGGCCAAGTTCAAGCAGGATCTGTACATGAACAAGCCTCTGCCGAGTCCGTAAGTTTCCGGCGTGCTGAAATTCACACCCTTTCTCCCTCTCCTTTTCTGCTGGCTGACCAATTCTCTCGCGCTGCCCTACGCGCTGGGGAAACCAAAACAGACAATCCCTGCAAACCTCAGCCGGCATCCTGAAGCACTACATGGCCTACCTACTCGAGATTCTTACCAAACACTCGTCACTCTTTCAGCGGCTCGCCGTCCATCCTTCTACAACATATCCGGGTCGCACACAGGAAAACGTCCTTAGGACGCTGTTTCGGAAAAAGCTCGAGCCGGATATTGAGACGCTTGTAGAATCTGCGCGCGACGAGGCCTCCGCGGCAGGGATCACGCCTTCCCAATCGTTCATCTCGCAAGAAGGTCTGCTCGCGCAGCGGGAACGAGAGAAAGCCGAGCGGCGCCAGGCCAAATTTGGGTTTGGCATGGCGGGTGCGGAAGGCCAGGATTCGTCTGATGATGAAGACGAAGGCAGCGAAGGAAGTAGTGGGTCGGACGATGAGGATGGGGAGCGAGTGAATGAGCCGGTGCCGCTGGGCGATGTGTGGGTTGATTCAATGGTGTGGTGCCGCGAGCGCTTGAAGCGGTTTGCGCATGAATTCGAGGAGAGCCTGTATACAGCTGAGGAGCGGGCTATGGGGATTGAGAATGTGCGGACGGGACTCAAGAGGTCGTTGGAGGAGGACGAAGAAGAAGAAGAAGAAGAGGAAAGCGAGGAAGAGGAAGAGAGTGATGAGGAGGCGGGGCAGGATGCCGAAGGGGATAGCACTATGATTGGGATGACGTCTGCTGTGGGTGGCTTGGCACAACAGCATTCTGGACTACAAAACGGAATGAGTGGTGGTGGTGGTAGTGGTGGTCCAAATGGCGGAGCGGATGACGACGAGGAGGCCAGAAAGAGACTGGCGGTGGATGAGTTGCGTTTGCTGGGGCTGGTCATGAAAGGCGAATGACGGTCGTTTCTCTTTCTTTCAACACAGCGGACAATGCGCTCACCGCGAGGTGGTGATGTAGATACGGGCGTTCAGTGTTACTGAAGACGACGTGCTTCCTTAGACGAAGGCGTCCAAAGCGCCCGCAGTCCATGATGGACTGAACACTTCCCCTGAATTACTGAAAATGATACCCTTAGACTTCTCTTCATTTCAGCTTGTATTCATATCGAGGCTTTCATGCACTGGGTTGTGGTTGGATGCTTGTTGGCTTTGAGAGAGCCGGTCTGGTCGTTCTTATTGACATCGAATCTCGAGTATTTGTTCTGGAAAGACAAGTTCAAATTTTGAATGAATGCTTCAATTGGCTCTACTATCTTTTATGTACCCTAGAACGCCCAAACATCATCTCACAATTCGGATGCTGAAATGCGCCGCGCAAGTCCCCGTGTAGAACCTTTTTGATCGATATCAGAAATGAATCGGTCGGCTGCCCAGTTGTACTGTACAAGAACAACATCATCGTCACGTCACTGTCTGGTTTCCCATCTCGGCATATGCAATAGAACAGAAAGTCCGCTCGACCCAGTCAAACCCCCACGACCACAATAATACTTGACGCGGCACTTCGACATAATGCGGGCACCGGCTCTGAGAACTCGTCTCTCCGAGTTTTCCGGAGACTGAATCAATTCAAATTACCCCGACTTGTCTACGAACAAGTAAGCGGATCTTGGCCCACTCAGCTCGCACCACCCTTATTCTGAGACAACAAGCCAACGACCTTGTAGAACGTATCCTCAATCGGTGGCATGGCAAAGGCAGGCGCTGCGTCAAAGATCTCAGCCAGACGCTGCGGCGCTACAACAGCAGCATATGCATCGTCTCCATCAGCGTCATCGTCAACATCCATAGCATCGCCACTTTGCTCGTCGTCGCTGCCTTCATCCTCGGCCCCGTCAAGGATGACGGCTTCGGCTTGTTTGCCTTGCTCAGCCGTCTCCTCAACAGACGACTCGTCGTCGAGCTTCAGATCAGCCAGTGGCCGTGCAATGTTTGACGAGTCTGTGCCCTCGACAATGGGCCACAATTGAGCCGCCGAGTCGACGGCAATGAAGCCCGAAGAGCCCACAGCTGGCAGAAGCGCAGTCACGAGATGTGGCAGCTTCTTCATGAGCTGTGGCTGACTCTCCTCGAGGTCGAAAATCGCAATTTCTGAGAAGGCGCCCCGCGAGAGCTTGCCGTTGGTGGCCTTGAGGAAGGGCAGCGCGACAGCAAAGCTTTGGGACTTGCGATCGACAGCCAGGTGTGTCATGGTCACTGCAGTCAACGACCTGTCGCCCAATTGGACGCCGTATCGGAGCTCGTCTGCCACAAGGTCGTAGACGGCGAGGTCTTCCGACAACACGATGAGGCAGGAATTGAGTAGCTGCAGGGATTTGACGGCGCCCTTGCAGACGTCGTGAAGGCTGTTGCGGACCTCGCCCGTCTCGGTGTCGATGATGTAGATGACAACCTCGTTGTAAGAGCCGTACGCCACGAAGAGGATTGAGCCATCTTCCGAGTACGTTAATGCACCGCTCGTCCTTGATGTTGTGTGTCCTTCTGAGACCAGATCTTCTTGTGTCTTGACGCTTTCCCCAAGCGCTATCGTCCGAACGCAAGACCAGCTGACGAGAGACTCTCCAGCAGAGCTGGTCGCTGCGAGACCGTCACGTTCGCGAAGATGAGGCGCCCAAACCTTAACCTGACCGTCCTCGCCAATGGTTGCAAATTTGGTAGATACACTATCGGCGGTAATGTCAAAAACCTCTTCCGCTTGTCGTGTCGAGTGAGGACCATTAATCCGGCTCGACAGCTCCATGGTTGTTCCATCCTCTTTGCTTTTCCAGAACTTGAGATATATCTCTCGACGCTCGCGGGTGTATTCTTCTGCTGCCGCAGCCGAGCCCTCGGTGAGAGCTGCCACATCCCTCTCAGGAGGTTCCCACTCATCGACTGTGGCAAGCCAATTGCCATCATAAGAAAAGGCGAGCTGACAAGCTCTTGGCTCAATAATCGGGTGTCCTTGAGGAGCAGTGTAGAGTTGAGTGAGGTTTGTCCTGGTCAGTGGCTGCTTGGAGAGACTCTGGAATGAGCCGAGGTCAAATCGTTGAAGGAAGGGCGTGACGGGCAGAGACCCCACGCGGCTGGCTTGCTGGCTGCTGCCGACGCAAATAAGCATTTGGGATGGATCTCTTGGATCGATGGTAGCCGCTAGTGGTGCATTGATTTCATTAAGATTCTCGGAAACACGAGCGACAAGATCGTCCTTGGACTTCTTTGCTTCGAAAACAATGGACTGTAGACCAGAAACATAGGTTGTGGGCTTCATCTCTGCTGTCGACAGGACCATTGTTGAGTTGTCGTCCAGGTGCACGGCGTAGGACGAGCCACTTGGAGAAACTACAATGTTTTCTATGCTTGCAGCCAGATGTGGGAGAAAGTCGAGTTTGCCGGTGTCGAGTTGCCAAAGTACAAGTACAGATTCGGAGCCACCCGAGATGAGGTAATTGCCTAATAGATTAGGTTAGCATAGGGGACACTCACTGAATTGTTTCAACAGAAGCAACATACCATCCTTGGACCAGGCAACACTGTGCACTGCCTTGCGATGCCAGTGCTGCTTCCTGGGGGCATCAAGACCCTTCTTGGATGCATTTTGCAGCTGTGATAGTAAATCTGAATAAACATAAATTGCACCGCGCACACAGCCAACAGCTACGTCGACCAAGGACTCGCTGGGATCGAAGCTTGTCTTCTTTCTGGATCCTGACCTCTTGGGCGAATGCCGTATGCTCAAAGCGCAGATGTCGTCGACAGCGTTGACAGAAAAAAAGTCGTATTGCAGGTCTTGTATCGACTGCATGCTGCTCTGCTTCAGCGCACCAACAACCAATGTGTTCGCAGCAGCTGCCACGAGTATGAGTCCGCCCGCTGCAGTTCGCACAATGTTCACCTTGTCTGAGTCGTTTTGCAGGACATGGCTCTGAGGATTCGAGAGATTCGTAGGATCGTATGCGACAAGTTTTGTGGTGCCCTTGAGGCTCTCGGAAACGATAAGGACATCGGTTAGGGTCTTGTTCAATGTGGCTGCCCCAACAGTCATGTCGTGAATGACTCCAGCCTTTGTGCGAAAGCAATCCTGTGCGCCAGTGCCCTTTGTCCAATCAATGCGCCATATGCGTCCGTCTGAGGCAGCCAGCCAGACAAGGTTCGGGGACGTTTGCGAAAGTGCAGATGCGACGAGGTAGGGTGCGCCATTGTTTGCGCCAACCACTGGCAGCGCGATCCGACGCACAAGCAGCGAGTCGGCGGCTGAGTAGACTTGAAGGGACGTATCGAAAGTGACGAGAAGAAATCTGCGTCGATATCGTTAGCTTCGCACGACGTGTAGGAGAGGCTGGAGAACGCTTACTTCTCATCAGCGCTGAAAATGGGGTCCACATCGCTCATTCTTCCACCCATTGGCTCAGATATCCTCCAATTGTGTAGACTCGCCTCATTGAATATGTCGCCTTTGGAGCGGGATTCAACGATGCCGCCTTGGCTAGTGCTCACTTGGTTGTCGGCGCCGTCTGCATTGCCTTTTCTCGAAGTCGCGCCAGCAACTGCTTCCTTCTCCACTTTGCCCTGCCTTCTCTTCTTGTACGAGGACGCGTCGGGGTCGGCTCTGTCCCTCTTTCTCTTTTCGATTCCTGGGCTAGCCTGTGCTCTGGAGGATGCCATGTTGCAGTTTGACCCGGACGTCAAAGGGCGACGATGTCTGTATGTCGGAGGTGGAATAGAGTTGGCGGGCCTCTGAAGATTTGCATAGACTACGGGTGCAGGTACAAACGGCCATCACTTGCTGAGAAATTTCTTGAGTGAACGATAAGGCAGTGCGATAAGAGAATTTTAAGTGGGTCCAACCTCCAAAAGGCAGAAGGGACTTGTTGACTGACGAGCCTGAATCTGCCGCGAACTATTTCTCTCCTGTCGCATCCAAAATTCCATTGCAGCCCGTTTACGACACCCCTCTACGTCCTTTCCGCGAAAACTGAGCAGACCGTAACCTCGATTTCGCACGCGTCATCTCAGCTACATCAAGTCAAGATGATTATCCCAGTGCGCTGCTTTTCCTGCGGCAAGGTCAGCAAACACCGCCCTCGACTGTGAGAAGACGTGCATGACTGACTTTCCTTGGTGCAGGTGACGGCCGATCTCTGGGAGCGCTACCTGGCCATGATTGACCAAGATATCCCGGATGGGTAAGGACACTGCGGGACTTGATGGAGTATAGTGCGCGACATACTGACGGCCTGCGACAGCGACGCCATGGATCAGCTGGGCTTGAAGCGGTACTGCTGCCGCCGTATGATCATGACCCACGTCGACCTCATCGAGAAGCTGCTCAAGTACGTCTTTGGATCCCTGTATCCCTACTTCGCTCTGCTCAGCCGTCGTGAGGAAATTTACGATCGTCGCTTGGCAGCCTACGATCCTTGAGAGCTGTCTTTGGGAGGACGAGCGGCAGAAGATTGCCGGTCGCGACAACGGGATTTTGACTGACAGCTATATTCTGGCAGGTATACTCCTGACGGACGTAACGAGAAGAAAAATCAGCTGCACCAAAACCAGTAGACGCCAACAGAAGCTGGCAAAAACGACTCCTTGATTTACTTGCACGGCGTTACCGGTTTTCTATGCTTTTCTGCAAATCCACAGACGAAGGCGCGAAGATGAGTTCATACCAATCGATGGTCATTAAAAGGTGACGTCCAACACTGGAAACAGCGATAGAGAATGGTCCACGGAAATATAATCGAAATAGTTGCGATATCCACGTACTCAGACGACAAGACCAGCACGGCCAAGACTCGAAGTACAGACCTGGTCCACCCACAGTCTCTGGAATTTTTGGCGCGGCTGCCTTCGGAAGCTGCTTGCACAAGAAGGTCCCACGAGGAGTTGCCAATTGTATCAAGCGTGCTGCCACAACATCATTCGAACCGGAACAGCACATGTAGCAGGTGGACAAGGCCTGGTCAGCAAGCTAGTGACATGGCTGTGATTCTTGACTCGGATCTCTGGCAGGATTTCTGGGAAGAATGCTCCGGTCTGAAGGGCAGCGGGAACCAGTGTGGATGATACAACTAGACGGGAAACAAATGTCGGTCAAGAAGACTCTTTGGCAAGTGGATGGGCCGTCAATGCAAGGCCTGCATGTTTCTGTCGTCTACGGCCTTACTGAATCTTGCAATCGGAAAGCTGTCACCGACTTGGTTGGACGAATAGACGCGATGCTGCACGTCATCTGCGAGCTGACCAGCCGTTCAGGTTCTGGGTATCAAGGTTTAGATAGGCTCCGTTGTCTTCTAATACAGCACGTACAGTTACACACAGCGGTGATACATGTACACTCAAGGACTGTCCAGACCCGTGATGACTCGCGGATGCGAACGTTTCTCATGCAGGTGCAGCTGGAGCCCGAGCTGGAAACTACATCCTGAGCTAGGATTGCAGGCTAAGTGAGCGGCGGCTATCTGGCTGCAGTCACAGCGAAGGACAAACGACGTGTTATCGTCGTACAGGTCGGTCAGTTGGTGGAAGTAAACAACATCCCCACGCAGAACTGCGTTCCCTGTAAGCTAAGGCGAGTTGGCCAGACATTGTGGAACCAACGTGCAGGCCGTGGTCCTCATATGACAGGATGGGCAGCGGACAATACTGGACAAGATAGCTAGTCGGTCGAGGGAAATGCATTTGGAAAGTCAAAGTATGTGTGGAGTGTTTTGCTGTGGCAGAAGATCGACATGGAGATCACGGCCGTTGGGCCACCTCGTCGGCCACCCAGCGAGCCCGGAAGACGGGCTTTGGTATATCTTATCAACAAAGAAGCCAGATAATGACAGGGTACATTCATCCAAGAGCAATCCCAGAAGGCCCAGGCTAGTCCGCAATAGCGAGATAGTTGTGTTATGCCTTTTAAGCAATCGATACCAGTGAGACCCAGTTCTTGAACAGCAACCCCAACCTCAATTACTTGTTGGAATTATCTCGCGATTGCCGAGGCATCCCACTTTGGTGTTGAAGGTCCAAGCCTACCACGGGCGCTAAACTTGGGAGGAAGGCCTGGGGTCTTTCCAGAACTCCTAAATTCGCAGGCCAGACCTGGCAGGTCCAGCAGGGCCTAGCAGGGGTCGCGGCTAGCCCACAATGGAGGGGTTGGGGAAGCTGCCAATTGCCAGTCACCAGGCTGTTTAGGCCCTAGCGTAGGCTGGGTTTAACTTGGTAGGGTACGGATAGCGCTGACGTTTTTTCTGCAGGACACAACCAACAACATAAACGAACAGCAACAGCAATGACCGCAGCAATAACAACATTCTGGGCCGAGCAGACGAGACCATGGCCTCGGCAAGCATATCCAGGACTCTAACCGAGCCGATGCGAAGAACCCCAAGTTGAAGTACTTGTGCTCCGTCGCCTGAACTGCGCGAGACCCTCGGCCAACTGCCCGCAATGTCGACAGTTGGGACAATTGCCATACACTGCACAGCAGGCTGCCATTGCTCAGGCAGACGAACATGGAATTGACAGACCTTAGCAGCTTGAACAGCTTGACGATGAGAATGGTGTGTGGGCCGGGAATCCGTTGGCTATCGTGCACTGGGAGCAACTGCGGCCTGCCCTGTCGATCGAGCAACCACTCCATCAGCGTGCTTTTGCTGAACCAGCCAGCCGGGACTCCAGTTACGACGGCGAAATTCCTTCGGCCGGTGCTGAACAGCATCCAAAGCCCACGCGCCCGCCACTGCTGCGAGGTGCTCACGCCCGTCTAGCAGGGATGGCGCCGGTCGGAAGGCCGTCCTGACTGGCTGGACAGACCAGAGCAATTCCACTCCGCCGCGGCGAGAGAGACTGGCACGACTGTTTACCATACACACCTTCTCTAAGCGCCGAGGCCCTGTCGCTTCATGCAGCTCGTCAGTGGCTGCCAGCCCTCGCCCCTCCACCAGCATGCTGTGCTGCCCGCTTTCTACTGGCTGCATGCGACGAGGAGGGGTTCCCGCCGGCCAAAGAAAAACGAGGCCTGGCTGCAAGGTCGAGGCAGTCACCTCCACGAGCCAGAAAGCGAAGAAGCGCAAGCGAAAGAAGCTTGCTATCACAGGACAATAATTGTCTTTTTGCAGCAACTATTGTCTGAGCGTCGCAATCAGAGCCTCCCACCTTGTCTGCGAGCCTGCATTGCGCCTCTCCCTCTCATCGGTGAGTCTTATCATCGCTTGAGTGCATTGTATTGTCTTGTCGTTTTGTTTCTTCTCTGCTGTCTTTCTCTCGTTCTCACACGCTCTACCCCAACGCACTACTTACAGGCTGACATGTCTATCCGCCCGCAGACCATTTGCCCTAGAAGTCGCTGGACACCCGCCTGAGCGTCCTTCCGGAAGGAGCACCATCATCCCACGCTCTGCCTGCTCAAAGTACACACTTTATATCCAAGGCTGAAGCCACACTCAGATTGGGTACCGTCAGTGCCATAGATTGGCAAAAATCTTGGGCTCTTCTCTCTCTCTCTTCCCTTGCAACCCTTCGAAACTCTCCAAGGCCTGTGTCTAGCCTTTGAGCAACTGGTGCTCAGGTTTATTACATACAGCAGTGCTTGAGGCGTGCTGTCTGTTCTGACACCGTACTCTGTTCCGTCTCTGGCCCGACCGACTTTATCTTCCGGCTCCCAAACTGCGGAATCTGCACTCTCGACAAACGTTGTTCGTGGCTCCGATCTGTTCAACCCCGCCAGCCCCCGACACGCTTGGCCCAGAAATACACGCGGGCCTTGCAAGCCCGCCTTGCCCCAGACAGAAATACATCTCGTCCTAGTTCTCCCAAAACAGCAGATCGGTTTTCTGCTCTCTCTGGCGCCGCTAGCGCAACCCCCCCTTGTCCCTCGGTCTAGCGCTCGGGGAGCCTTGTTCCTGTTCCTGTGCAGCCGGCCCACCTTTGGTGCTTGCAACCCTACCTCGACGCCTGCGCAACAGCTTCATTCTTTAAGTGGCACCTGCCGCTGCCCGAGCCGTCTTGCTCTCCTCTCGCAGAGCTTCTACCGCAGGCGCTTGGTCACTGTTACTGTCTTTTCCAAGGACTTCCAGTGGCTACGCCATCGTCGGCGACCATAACGACAACCTGGAGGAGGCTGTCTTGCGCTGTGAGGCCTCGCTCCGTCAGACATCCGACACTGCCTTCGTGGTTCTCAGCCTTGTGCGCTCGGTTTCTCCTGTGAGACTGGCTCGAATGCTGCCTTGCAGACACCGACCACTTCTCATACTCCTTCTGGCCATCACGACAGCTTCAATTCCCTGTTGAATTCGCTCACGCCATCACTGGGCAATCTGGCTGAAAGTGGCCATGGCTCTAGAGGCACCCCTCAGAGCGTCCACCGGAAATTTAATGTCTTCTTTCACTTATCAAGAAATGTCAGTGACGAATTTGCTAGAACAAGTGACCTCAATTGGCTTTCTTTGCTCTCCAAATGTGTTGCCTCCCTGGCGTTTCGGGTGCTTGACTGCAAAGGTGCCAGTGGACTAACTACCTTGAATATTTCAGGTCGGGTTATAGCTCTGCTGACTCGCAGACACTACGTCCGACGACATACGTGAGACCGCACTCAGCGCACCTTCTCAGCCCGACTAGTGATATAGTTGGGCCATCCCCTGTTACGTCAAATGGGACAGAAACCACGGAAATCGATGATGAAGAGCAGGAAAGTGTCAGCTCTCCAGCGTCAGCCGAGACTGATTCGCATCCCAAGGTTAGAACCCTCGACTCGACTTCGGCTTATATGTGATTGCTTACGCCCAAGTGCAGCTGAGAACTCTGAAAACGAATATACCGGACCACATCCGGAAAGCTTCAAGCGACGAAGCTGTTTCAGTGATCCACGCTCCGGAAGGTTTCCAGCAATGGGTGCGTTTAGTCCACTTTCCCGAATTATATTGCACTGGAGACTAAAGAAAGCTGCAGACAACGGCAGAGACAACTTACGATGTCGGCAGACCTGAGGACATCCTTAGTCCCCCCGAAAGTGAGGCATCTATGAAGGTGAGGGAAGAAAGTTTGGTCCTAGAGAGAATGATTAGCATTCACTAACTTGCAACGCTTCAATTTCTCAATAGCCCATGCTATCGCCACTGTCGACAGATGTCAAACCAATCGCTTTCTCATTGGACAATTCCACGCCTCAAGCCCAGAATCTCAAGGACGTCCTAGGAGAAGCGTCTCGACTACGCTCAAGCAGCTCTAGCAGCCTAGAATGTACGATTCACAAAACTCAGGTCAACATGACAGTCCACTAATAAATTCACCAGTGATCCCAGAAATATACGAAGGCGAAACAGATGCCGAGCCAGACACTGCGCTAAGCGAGTACTTTGAACCGCCCACTGAGAACCCGGAAATCACTGCTCTGAAGACAGCTTTGGAAGAATGCTGGACTCTCTGCAACACTCTTGCAAATTTGAGCTCCATCCATCGAGAGCGCGTCTTTAACAGCTCAGGTACTCCTGATGCGCACGAAAAAGCCTGGAAATGCTGTTGGAAGCTCTGTCAGAAGCTATATGAAAGTCGAGACGATGCCATTGAGTCTTTCAATGCACGGACCAATCTGGACCTTTGTCGAGATTTCTGCCAGGCACTCTTTGATGTGCGGCAACGAAAGGACGAGCTGGGAGATTCAGTTTTGAGAGTCAGCTTCGAACTCAACAACCAGTGAGCGGCTTCCCCTTTCTCAAATGTCAACTTGATCTAACTGTTTTTGCTAGCCTATACAGCGCCCAAGATAGTCGCAACCTGCCCGAAGCGTTTCGAGAAAGAACTCTAGACTTTTATATCACTCTATGTCACCGTCTCATGAAGCAAAGAAGCGAGCTGGCCGAGGAAACTGACTCGCTCTTGAGAGCATGCTGGACCCTGGCTGAGATGCTCTTCAGTTTACGTCAGAATTCTCGTGACGATAAGGATGCGGACGAAGAGCTTCTTGGATCGGCAGTACAAGCGTGCTGGGAGTTGTGCGACATCTTCAGGGAGGGCTGGACTCAGGTACGACCAGACCGAGGAACGCCGAGACCGAGCCATCTCAGCTTCTTCCAACAAAGCCAGGCTTCCGATGTACGCTCAACGACGAGTCGAGGTTCCATCAGGTCAAAGCGAGAAAGTCTCAAAAGCCTTCCTGAAGACACACCCCCACGACGCAGCAAAGCTTTACCCGTGCCTGAGACGCCTGTAACTGAATTCGAGGACACCGGTGATACACCGATATCGCCTGGAAGCGAGAGTCCACAGATGCCCAATATTCTTGTACTAGGAACCACCTCCGAAAACAGTCAGGGTGGGTCGCGTGGCGGCCGATGGTCCAGCAGCGCTAGTAACCTCTCGGGGTTCTCGCAGTCGAGCGCAAAGACAAGCAGCACTGCAACAACAACAACCTCGGCCGAAGACATCAACGTCACGCGAATCAAGGTTCTCGTCCTCAAGGCAGCGATGAATATTGGTTTCAATCGTGACTCAGTCGACAGCAAGACAGGTTTAGCAGCCCTCAGAACGTTTGTAAAGAACCTGCGGACGGGCTCCTTTGGAGCACTCCCAACACATGCGACTTTGTTGCAGAATTACAAAAATTTGGTCTTGTCAGATACAACCTTCCGGTCTGCGGCACCACTGCCGACTAGAGGTAGACGAGTGAATGCGGCAGATGTGGCAGCAAGTGTGGGCTGGATGTCGCTGAGAGCGCCAAATCAATATGCCTTTTTAAAAGATTTATACAAGCTTGTTTTTGGTTTTCCCCTAGAGGAAGTCGAAAACAGAAAGAATGTCAGCATCGCGGTGTAATTGATATCAGGACACCTTATTTCAACAGGGAGAGGGAGGACCTTTGACGATTTACGATGCTTTTTTTACGATTCACCACTTGCAATACCTCTTCTTTTTTTCTTACTGGCACCTTTGCCACCTTTTATACCATTTTGTTCCCCTCAAAAGGCCGGAGGTATTCTGTCATTTCACGACATTCCCACAAGAGCGGGTTGCTTCTGCTTTTGGCCACCTCACGGACAGACGAGTCACGATAACACGAATCGAACCTTTGCTCTGCCCGAAGCTGATTCGCTATACGCGAGGACTGTTGTCATGTCTCTTCAGTTCCTTGATTACCAGTTTCTCGGCGGCTCGTTATATTTTGTTCTTGGTTTTAATACCTTTTTTTTATGTTCCTATCTGCACTCGATACCCCGAATTCCATCTCGGTTGGCTTTTTGTTTGATTGGCGCTGATCTCAAGGGTTTTAAAAACAATACAACTGAATTACATTCGTTTTTTCCCTTGTCTCATGATGACCGCCTTGTTTCTAAATCCTTATATTCAAATTTGTTTGTGGATGTTCGCTGCTTCTAGACGACTTAATATATTGATAGTAGATATTTGCCCTTTCCGTGACTGCTCAGGAATTGATATTATATGGCTCAACATCTCTCGGAGTGTGGCGACCTGTAGCCAAGTGTTGATGCTGAAGCTGTTTGCCAGTCCACGTTGGCTGAGCAAGGTATCTCACATCGAGTGCGTTTGGGCTGAAGATTGCAGATATTGCCAGAAGATCTGCCTGCGGCCAGCCACTTTCACAAACCCAAATCTTGGCAAGCATTTGCTCAATTGACCCTTGGTTTGATGTCAAGGCGAACCGTCGCCAGGAACCCCTTGTGGATTTCAAAGGTATGGCAGTGCACGAGCAAAATACTTGAACAACATCACATACATTTACAAGACATCACACACCGAAACCATGATACAAGTAAACCGGGGAAGATGGAATTATGAATTAAAAAGCAAGTGTGTAGTGTAACGATCTAACACATTGAATTGATAACTTATCCTTCATTTCTTTCTTTCTGTATGCAAGTCTTTCCACCACCAACGAAATCCAGACTCCAGAATCCATGTCCTTTTGTGTGCCAGACCAAACCGCCTATTGATCAAGATCCAAGCTTGTGCCTTTTCCTTCCGCATCATGTTCTGATATGTCCAATGAAGTAATCAAACAACCAGATCCGATAATAAGGAGATTAACGGGTTGGCAACAAGAGCTCCGTTACTGGTCTAAGGCTGGCAGATGGGTATCTGAAGCTTTTTGGCGTGCTATTGCTGGATATTGATCAGGTTGATTGGTAGCAGGAAGGACGAGTGGCTGAATAGGTAATTGCGGAAGCTAGATCCGTTTAGACATCGAAGGGGGGATGGCTAGACTGACGAGGCCTTATCCTTGTGGAGGCAAGTCTTCCCGCTGGCGTACATCTCCTGAAGGGACAGGGGGAAATAACAGCCCAAGTGTTGTTTCGTCATTATGGTGGGGGCATTGTTCTTGATGTAAAATTGGGTAAAGGATGAGTGGCTCTTTTTGCCTCGTTGGAATTGAAAATCCTAGAGTACCAGGGTCTCGTCCACGGGATGGCGGTGTTATGCTTCCTGAGTTGGTGGACTCATTGGCGAAGTGGTGTGAAAGAGCAAAACTGGGGCAAGGTTTGTGGTGTTGTCAATCTGTCAATCCAAATTGGCGTCAGTGGACCGGCTGGAACGATTTCGAGTCAAGTATTTTGTGTCGATGCGATATAAGAGCCACTTACCTGGGCATCAGGGGTAGAAAACATGGACAAAGGCGAACTTGACGGGCGCGAAAGACCAGGTCCGATCGGGTGAGATGAACCGTTATAGGACGAGGGACGGGCCGTCTGGGAGGAACGAAACGATGTGATGCGAGGCGAGCTCATAATCAGCGACACCCTTGCTCATTCGATTGTTCAATCGTAGTCATACTGTCAATGAGCATCACTAGAAGTGCTGTGCGGCCTCGTTGTGGAAATGTACAGAAGGTCGATCCGGTTGCTTGCTCACAACCTCAATTTGGGAATGGCGAGATTGCTGTTACGTCGCTCAAAATCCTGGCGAGGAGTTCGGTCCCGTGAGTAGACAGTAAACTAGATGAAGAATCGGGAGAAAAGACGGACTTAGGCAGCAGGGGCCTGGTCAGCGTTGGAAGCGGAGTGCTGGGCTCCGTTGTAGTTGAACAATCCATCACCATTCTTTTCCTGATGAGTGGCATCAATGCCAGAAGTCTCATCAGTAATTCCAGCGCCAACGGAGATGTTCTGACTTAGGCAGTCAATAAGGACATCAGCGGGCAGCTGCTCGGCGTTGAAATGATTGGGACACATGCCCAGGTTCATCATGGTTTTGTTGCACTCGTCTCCAGGCAGAGTGTCGACGGGGTAAACGGCGTCACTGAAAGGATCGTAAAACCATCCCTTGGGCAGACGCAGGTTACACTCCATCCAAGTGGCAATAACCTCGGGCGACGGGACCTTCAGAGGACGGTAGCGCAGCGGGTGGTTGCTGGGAACCCTGGTGTCAACGAAGCGCTGGGCAGCCTCGCGGGCCTGGATACAAAGCATGTGGTTGCAGGTGAATGAGCCGTCGCGCTGAAGGGTCTGCATAGCAGAGAGCATGCCGAAGAGGACGTCGTAGCCCTTCAGGTTGCGAACGGCGTCGTTGGACTTCTCGTAGGCTTCGTAGTGCGGGAAGTAGATGCCGCCGTCGTCGTCGTGACGGTGTTCGGAGTGAATCAGGCAGGCGTCGTGGGGACCGGCGTGCCACATGCCATTGGCTTCCTTGTCGGAGATCTTGGGCTGGATGATCCCGGGGAGCACGTGATCACTGTTGGTGGTCGGGGGCTTCATGGCGACTTCGAGGTCGTTGACGTTGAGGTCGAGGGTAGAAGCTGGTCCGTTGTTGATGTTCTGGAAAGGAGCAAGTGCAGAAGCGAGTCTGTCGTGTTGCCCAGCCTGAAACTCAGGTGGAAGGGAAAGGGGACTGAGAGGGACTTCGCTTTCGAGATGGCCAAAGGGTGGGATGCTGGGAAGCAGGTTGCCAGAAGGTCCAGTAGCTGCAGCAGGCTGGTGCTGTAAGAAGCCAAAGTCACCCAAAGTGAACAGAGAGTCGAGAAGGTCGGACGCGACAGCAGAGCCCGGAAACTGGTGAGTGACTGGGTACTGGGACTGGACAGGGATCTGCTGCTGGCAATGGATGGCAGTCTGCTGCTGATGCTGGACAGGAGTCCGCTGCTGATGCTGGACCAGAGTCTGCTGACTAACAGTAGAGGCACTGGCTATGTTGAAGGCAGCAGAGGTGGTAGCATAACCACTCTGCTGGCCATCAGAGTAGCCAGCGTACTGGGTGTTGGCCATGGCCTTTTCAATAGACTGCTTCTGAACGCCCTGGTGTCGGCTCTGGGACAGGGTGCCTCCAAAGTCAGGCTCTTGACCAGAGAATGGCTTGATCTCGCTACATACAACATGGTCTTTGTTAGCCTACCAGTCTTGGAGGAGGATAAAGGAAGAGAGACTCTGGCAAGGTTGGCTTTGCTTACCCTGGAGCACCACAATAAGCAGTCTTGATATAGGACACCTGCTTGGAGCCAAAGATCTTGTCCGCGGCATTCCACTCAGGATGGTCTATCTTGAACTGCAAGGCTACATTGCGAGGCTGCCAGCCGGCAGCAAGACGCTCCAGCACATACTGAATCTCCTCCTCGGTGTACTTGCGTGCCTCACGCATCTTGGCTACAAGTCTGGTTGTGTGTACTTGGAAAAGATGCAAGTATTTGCGGCTTGGTCTGCCAGTGTACTGTGACAAGCTAGTTCAAGGTGGAGTCTTGTGGACGTGGGAGCTTCTTTTCATGTATTGGAACTCGAACCAGGGCAGAATTCAGCTGTGGCAGAGGATGGGAAGAAGAAGGAAGCAGGTGAATGGCCCACGTCTGAGTACAGAGAGGGGAGTGACACGAAAGAAGGTGACGTGGAGTTCAGAGTGAGCAGAAGAGGGTGGTGTTCTGGTAAGATGGAATGAAACAAGTGTTGAGAACCAGGTCCAGGTGTGCAAAGAAGGTGAAAGAGGAAAGGAAGAAGTTGGCTGAATGGGATTTCAAATCAGGAAGAGAAGTGAATGAAAAGCTAGATGGCCCTGTCCGTTCCAAACGCAAAGGTTAAGTTGGCTGGCAATTAATATCTGCGGGGGGTAGACTGACAGTTCATGCGACGAGACGGGAAGTGAAGGCATTAGCCACGCCAGTGGGCTTGACGATAGCCTCTTACAGCATGAAGTGTCCAGCAAGTACATGATGTTGCTGCCGCAAGTTTCAGCATCGGTCCAGCCTCCTTTTGTCTTGCTATACTTGCTGCCCAGGGCTGTATGCATGGGTCCGTAGATAGTACTGCTGGAGTTGAGTCAAGCCAAGAGGAATTGTTGTTTTGAGATCAAAGATGCGTTCATGACTTTTGCGCAGTATCAAGACATTATCATACTCTTGTTGGCTCCTTATAAGGAGCCTTGATGCATTCACTGGCCCTTGAACTACTCATAACAACGGCCTTGACATGCCTTGCTCCCACAGATGAGGGCAACACCTCCATGACCAAGATATCGTGATGATACAAGGCTGCTTTCATGGGTCAAATCATGGCCCAAATTTGGCCAAGAATGTGGAAACGCCTTGCAGATACAAGGCTCCAGACAGTCAGATCTCAACAATGAGCATGATGACTTACTGAAACATGCAAGAGTAGAGACAGATACTGAAGAGAGGGAACTTGAGGTCAATTTGAACAGCACTAGAGGACAAATCATGACCTTGAAGTCACTAGACTTCGAGAACAGAGTGATTGACGCAGGCAGGATGAGGAGGGGGAAGTATGGCACAGAGTTCCACTCAAATGCTGTCGTGGGAAGCAAAAAGACAGATGCATGACAGCAAGCTCGAGATCACACAGGCCGTCAGATCAATTTCTCAGTGGGGGTGGTCACTAGACACTCTGTTTGCCTAGCAGGTAATGTTCTCCTCTGGCTTTGTAGGCCCTTGAATCAAACACCAGCGGCCGTTGAGCTTGAGAAGATTGTTCTCACGTTGACAAGGCTTGCTATGGCAGCCAACAGTGCTGACATTAGAGCTAGTGCCAGCCACTCTTACGAATACACGCACGTAAACTACAAGAGCAGTTAGCCAACCGTAAATTGGCAGCCGTGAAGGAAGCGAGGAAATAGACATATTTGGCGAGAGGGCAAACAATCTATGCTTACCCACACATGCAATCGATCATTCTATGGTAGACCGATCCAACCCAACCGGCTGTGTATCAACAACACCCATTGCCCACGATGGCCACCTCCGTGAGCTCGTGGTAGAAGTTTCATCTCCGAGGGCAAGACGTTCACTTCGGTCTGCAAGGCAACGATCAAACAATCCTCAATTTACATCGAGTGCTAAGCAAGCAGTTAAAGAGTTTGTAGTGGCAGAGCCGGATGAAGCCAGTGACCACACTGTTGGCGTTTCTACCGGCTTACCAAGCCACGCACCTGCCCCCGAGCTGCGTATCGAGATTACATAAGCGAACACTTGAAAATTCAGTGGGGTTAGGCAGAAACACCTGCCCCGGAACGCGCACCACAGGGTGCAGCACAAAGGAAGGAGAAGAAAATCAAGGATACCTTGATGCTTGGCAATTGTCAATCTGGCAATCAATCACTGTGCTAGACTTCAACTTACCCAATTTATGTGGACATGACGCGTACAAGACGTGCCGAATCAAAGACGCGTCCACGAGTCACGACTTGATACGCGTAGCTAAAGTAGCTGCTTGGGTGTACTTACAAGCAAGTGCCGCTCGGGTCATAGCCGCTAGCGGATTTGGCTAGGCTGTGGCCTGGCAACTGGAAGAACGACTGCGCTACTTACAGTGCGACGACACCGACACACTCCACAGCAAGAACCAAGACGCTTAAACATTTCCAACACAATCTAGCATAACGACACTAGCACTTTATCAAGAGCATGAAATGCAGTACTTGCGACGCATAGTCTCTCATTATTTCTTCTCATCTGGTATCATAGCCTTCTGCATAGGAAGGACGGGGAACATTAGAGGGCGGGAACGGTATTATAAAAACATCCCGAAAACAACCAAACGAGAACAAAACCCAGAATATCGCTTAACTCAGCTGTCCCACGCTCCCTTTTGTGACAAGATGCTTTGTCTCGTTAGAAACTCCGGTCGAAATGATTGGGTTTTGCAGCCCTGTGGGCACAGCGTAACCTAGAAAAGCACAAGAATAACAATCAAGCTCTTTGGATTTCCGTTCCAGAACACCAACTAACGCAAAAAGCAGTGCATGTCCGTTGCGCGCCAAAGCTGTAGCCGCTAGATTCTTTGGATCAAGTGCAAACGTCAAAGGTCATTTTGGGGGGACCCTGCCACTTCCTGGCATTTCCCGAAGTCCGCTTCTCGTATTCGTTCCAGGTGTCTTGGTGCGGTCAAAGAGCCCGACACACCCTGGCCTTTAGTAACACTCGCGAGGAATTTGCGCGTAGATGGAGGCCTTGAGGCCCTGCAGCCTCTTGCGCTGCTTCAGAAGGTTGTCGTACTTCTCTTGCGAGAAGCTGCCGCCACTCGACAGCTCGATGTGGAGCCTCTGATAAACCTCGTAGAACTTCTTGAATTGACGAGCATTGTCCAAAATGTCGTTCGAAAGCCGCTGCCGCTTCTTCTCCGTGACCGCTACATCAATGACATCGCCCTCGGTGTCCATCTTCCGCTTCTTGCCGTTGATGGTGTTAACGACAGTCACGGAGCGGTCACGATCACGGTCACGATCACGGTCACGGTCACGATCACGATCACGGTCGCGCTCGCGCTCACGGCGCCTCTCGTCCGCCGTCTGCTGGTCCAGGTCGGATGCATTGGTTGGCGGTGAAGATGCCAATGGCGATGACTTGGTGGGGCTCGTGTTCTTGTTTCGGTTCGAGTATCCAGGACCCACGTAGCTATTGCTACGGGACGAGCTCTGCGAGCTGGAGTCTGAGGGCGGCCGTTTGTACGACACGGCGGAGTGCGCCTGTGGCGCGGACTTGGGCTCCTTATGGGCGCGCTTGCTCAGCGGCGTCCCAGAGCTAGAGCTCGAATCGTCATCGGCCTCCTCACGGGACCGCTTTGAAGAGATGGGCCGGGCGATAACTTGGGGCTTGATGACCTCTTTGGAAACCTTGGACTCTGACTTCTTGGCCTTTAGAGCGGCCTCCTTCTCTTTAGCCCTTTCCAAACGCTCCTTTTCTCGCTGTCGTTCTCGCTCGCGCTCTCTCTCCCTCTCCCTCTCCCTCTCTTTCTGCTCCTTGAGCTCTTTCTCGCGCTGTCTCTCCTTTAGCAGCTCCTTTTCTCTGTCCTCGGCGTCCTTCTTGGCCCGACTTACAGTCTTCTCCAGGGGCACTTCGGACGACGATGAGTCCGAGTCTGAAATGAACTCCTTAGAGAGCACTCGACCGGCCTTGTCCTTGGGCTTGACGATGGGCTTGGACGGAGACACTTTGGGTGTCACGGCCTTCTTGCCTACCCACTTTCTCTCAATCTTCTTGGCGGGCTGCTTGGTTTGGGAGGACTGTCGAGACATGGGCTGACTCGTCTTCTTGGCCTTTTTGGCCTCAGCGTCAGCTGGACTGCCCTCTCCGTTCTTGCTGCCACTCGAGTCGTTATCATCATTCGTCTTGGCTTGTGGCTGACCCTTTGCGATTGTGGGTAGAAGCTTGCTGAGGCACTTGCCCTTGCCACGCTCCTCCTTGGGAAGCAGCTTGTCCCAAATCGGTTCCGAGGCACTCAAACGCATGCGATCATACATCCGGATGGCGTTGTCGATTGCGGTCTGTCGATCCTCATCGGAGTCGTAGTCATGCTTGTAGACGTTCAACTCCTTCCAATACATCTTCTTGAGTGTAAACTTCTGCAGGTTGCTGTCGAAATCCGCCACCTTGTCTAGTGCCGGTTTAAAGTCACCGGGCTCTCCAGGCCACTTTGACCGCAACTCATCGAAAGACATCTCCTTGACCGCCAATTCGTGCACAATTGGGGCTCGCAAGGCCTTGGCCTCTTCTTTAGCCTGCTCGGCGGCGGAGAGTGTGGGGTTTATGGCGGGAGAGACAATGCTGCTGAGGGCTGGGCTGTTGGGACGAGACCGGGTGACAGCGGCTGCTATAGAGCCTTTGCCAGGCATCAACTTGGTCTTGTTGCTACCAGGCTTTGTGGCAGCTTGTCCAATCGAGTGACCGACAATAAGCTTGGACCTAGAAATAAACATGTTAGTACCCATCCTGTCTGACCGATCCTGGGCTAAACATACGCATTCTTCTCCTTTTCGTCGTTAGCCTTCTGCATGGTCTCCTTGAGGCGCAGAACATCTTCGGGGAGGTTGCTGTCCTGAGCCCTCCTGGCTGCGGCACGAGCACTGGTGGCAGGTTTCTCTTTGATAGCTTCACGGCCTGCCGCCAGCCTGGGGTATCGGTGCAACGGAGGCTTCATAAATAGAGACATGGTGGGGTGAGGCATCTTCTCCGTAGGTTCGTTGGGTTCGGTAGGATCCGTAAGGTAGAGATCGAGGTCAGTGAGTTCCGGGGACTTTGCAATCTTGTGAACTTCGTTTCCGTACAGAAGCGACTGATGGGAAGAAGAGTCAGCAACCGTTGATCTCGTTTAATGGTTGGGACACTCAAGCCATGAGCAGTCAATTAAAGGACAATAGACCTGATTGGTCTCTATTTGGTCTATTGTCCCAAGTTGAGGATATTCATCTTTTGGCATGGCCATGTTGTAATTTGCTCAAACAATGGGAGCCTGGGTGTTGCTTATTGTTCCCATTTGCAACACAACATCCACCGATAATATTCTCTTTCTGGTGTTCAGAGTCTGCTGGGCCAGCGCAGGGTAGGGGTCCTCCTTTTGTCCTGCAGCCAGCCAGGACAATAGGAAGCACCCATTGTCTGCCGCACTTCATCGCAAGCACCGGCGCAATCCTGCAGGGTAGAAGAAAATAAGGCTCGCACAATAGGACTTACGGGAACGCTTCCCAGCGACAATTTGATATCATCTCCATCTTGCACAGATTGCAGCAGATCCTCAAGCACAGACTCGCTCAGAGTTATGGCAAAAGCCTGCAGGGGAAGGGTGTCTGCCGTCTTTGCTGAGCTTTCCAATTGGAGGCCAGCCTCGGGTATTCGCAAAACCATCTTGAATATTGTGTGTACGCAGGTTCCACCTCGGTTCGTCTTCGTTTGTTTATTATGTCGGGTCTCTGCACCACAGACCAGCAGCCGAAGCTGTCCAGGTTTGGGCTCGAGAGCAGGAGAGAAGTGTAGATTGCGGTATGACTATATAACTCTTGGTGGATTGATGGTACGATAAGAATATTGCACCACGGCGTTCGCAAGTCTTCGGAGCGGCTGGATCGGTTTCGAACAGTTTCGTCAGAGGTTGATCTCGGGAGCAGCGAATAAGTGAGTAACTTGGATTTGGCAGTCAAGGCAGCACACCTTTACATAATCGACTATGCAAGACTTTGAGTGAGTCAAGCAGAGGCCAAATGCAAGGTCGGGAGAGCCAGAAGGCGTTGAGAGAACGATGGTCAAGAAGGTGCCGGAAGGGTGGTTCGGCCGTTGGAATTGAGAAGACGCAGAAGTCGAAAGGGCCAAGGGCAGAGAGACAGAAAGGCGTCAATTTTGGCAAGCAAGCCGGTTGTGCTACTCTGGGCTTGTGATATAGAAGCGAGGCAGAGGAGAGCAACAAACAGAGATGCTATGGCCGGGCACCAGTTGAGAGCGAAGAGGTTGGGTGTGGCCTGGAGAGAGGGGAGAGGTTGTGAGGAGCGGTGGTGGTGGTGCTGGTGGTGGATTGTTGAAGGTGGTAGCGGAGAGAATGAGAGGCACCACACCCACACGGCAGCACACGGCGAGGAACAAGACAGGACTGGGGGCCCTGCTGGTGGTCTTGCTGGATGGTCGGGTGGATACCTAAGTACAGTATGATGGCACAGCAGCCAGGACTAGACTGCCACTACTTGTATGTACTACCAGGCTAAGTCTAGCGCAGCCGGAAGTGGAGAAGGTCAGCATGCTGTAGCTGGTGCCTCTGTACCTCTGTACCCCTCAAGTGCTCTCAGGGTGAGTGCTCAGTTGCGCAGCTGTTCAAGGTACCCCCGTGAGCACTCTGCCAACCCCCACCCAGAACCCTGTCAGCACAGCCTAATCTTTAGCAGCCTCCAGGGCGGTTGGCTCAGCGTGGCTGGTGGTCAAGCAAGCCTACAAGCCCTGGCGAGGCCCTCTAGAGGCAGGCAACTGCCACAGATGGGTACTTGATGCGACCTGACACTTGCCGCTTCTACTGCCTTTTCCAACAGGGACATGGATGTAAGTTGCTGCCCCTTTGACTGTCAGAAGACCCCTTGGCCGCTTGGTCAGGCACCTGTTGCCGTGCCTGTGCAAGTGTCCAATTGCCCACCAGGCCCAATGTTGGCGGTTTGTTTGATGCAACAAGAAAGAACAGAAACATGGAGGACAGGCCCCGCTAGAGACAGCCAACAGCATGCAAGGTAATGTATCGAATGTCTCTGACTGAGGAGGATCATGGAATGGCCCGTGGCCTTCTTCTCAGTCTCGATGAAGATGGGACTTGTCCATGTCAATGCGTTTCGACCTTGAAATAGCACCCAATCTTGGGCCCTGGTCTGCACTTGTCTGCCCTGCCCTGCTCTGCCCGACTTGGCTTATTCATCACGGCATAGCGCCTGTTCTTCCTCTTTTCTCTTGGTTTTGCGAGCTAACAAATGGCCCTTTCAAGCAGAATACAATCATTATACACAGTTCACTGAGTCTTACTGCATAGCCAACACCTTGCTCCAACCTCCTTTAGCCGTCGTCTGGTTGTGATAGTGGGTGGGGAAGAGGGGGCCAGAGCAACCACCGTCGCTCGACCGCGACCGCGACCCCAAGACAGAAGGACCCCAGAGAGCGAGGCCAAGAAGCAGAGAGGAGCCCTGAAGCCCATGCCGCCATGATGGAACCATACGGATGACGAAGCCGACGAGATCCGCCTGGTCCCGTCAATCAGATCAATCAACGCGCGCCCTCCCCCCCTCCCCCCCACCTCGTTTCCATTCGTGCCGCGCCCGCCAAAAAAAGAGACGGCTCCATCTTTTTCTGTTGCCCACTTTCTTCACCCTACCTAGCAAAGTTTCGGCGACTTTAAAAGGAGGTCTGACGGGACGGTGAAGGTGAACAACTCACCAGCACACGCCAGCTTGTAGGTTCTGATGATACGGTACATGGCCACCCCTGGGACCCATGGTATTGCTGGATGTACTGCGTGCTCTGTCTTTGAACTTTCAGACCACAGCAAATAGGGGCGGTAATGCTGTTAGTTTTCACAAAGTGGACAAAATCCCACGTCTGAACAAAGTCAAAGCTTCACCGCATTTGCTTGCGCAATGGACGCTGCCCTCCGAGTAATACCGACCGCCATGACGACAGCAAAAACAGAGAGCGAAGCGAGAAAAATCAAAGAAAGAGAAGCCCAAAAAGAACAAAAATGCGGAGACGTCGTAGATTGCCGTGTTCCAGAATGCAACTGTCTCGCACCGCCCCTCCTCGGTATGGGAAATCCTATCGCTACAGATACAGCCTAATTCGGCGACCCGGGCGGTAAGGCGGTAGTTGCCTTCTTTTTGCCTGTGAAGCTGCTATACGGTTAGCCTTTTTCAAGGGTCGTAGCCCTTTTCGTAGCGGCCTCTGCCCTTCAGGGGAGAAAAGGTTGTGTGGCAGCTGTTGGGGTGGTGCTGTTGAGCCAGGCCCTGCCTGGGCCCTGAGGGAGGATATACTTTGCCTGTGGCAGTGTTACTTCGCATGTGAGAGGTATCTCCGTGTGGCTGACTTGACTGACGGCCGAAAACAAGACGGGGCAAGTGAAAGCAGCACGAAACAGACCAAACCAGAAAGAAGCATGCCAGCCAGACACTGGACTGTGCCACGACACGACACGACACGACACGACACGACACGACACGCATGACACTGGCAAGACAGGCCGTTGAAAAGGAAGGATTTGGCGAATGCCACGCTCTGTGCTTTTCGCCATGTGCCTCTTGTGTGTCTCGTGCCTGTGATGGAAGGAAGCTCGAGTTACATTGTTGGGGGCGGCCGGGACAGCCTGGTGGGCTGGCGTGACGGTCTGGGGCAAGGCCCTGAAGGCCCTGAAGGCCCTGAAAGCCCTGAACTGTCATCCCTCCTCGGTCTCGCCCGACCAACGGCAGCACTAATAACCATGGGAAGTGAAGCTCAAGCCCGGACGACCAAAGCGACCGTTTCTAAACAGAACGTGTCCAAGCTTTTTTCCCTTGATGGCTGCTCAGCTGGTACACAACTGGCACGCCCAAGCACCATGCACACGCATGAAGTAGCAAGTTCTGAGCCAGCCAGGTAGCAGCCAGCCTACAGTAGCTGCCGACCGACGAGCCTCCTCCTCGAATGTACAGGGTGGACTGACTGCCTGGGTAGCATTTCCCAATGCGGGCAATAAGCAAGCCACCAGGTCAATTAGTGGCATCTCGCATGTCCAGCGGGCCCTGTTTCTTTCTCGGAGTTGCAACGTTGCTGTCAATCCAGCTGTCGGTCTCTTTCTCCCTGACATCGGAGACCTGCCAAGTGACTGACGGCAGTCCACTGTTTGACTCAGGCGGGTGAACTCGAGCTAGACAATGAACTGCTCTGGTGACGACCACCGTTTGGGAGAAAGATCGCATAAAGTGAGCAATCTGATATAACTTCCTAGCTGTAATCTACTGAGTCACTCACTCAGCTCACTTCCCATGTCTTGGTACATTTGAATCCGAGTTGCAGAGTGCCCTGCCTTGGAAACACCAGCATTCGTTGGTCGTTCAATCATTGAAGCCTCCAACTGTGCATACAAAGCCAGCGCGCGCGTCATTTCAGCAGTTGAATGCTCAACCCTCTCCGAGGCTTTTTGCGGGCGAGAGAAAGCAGGTCTGCTTGCAACAAAACATAGCCATGTGTCTTTACCGTCTCTTCGAGGCTTGTTAGGCACTTTCGTGAGACCGGCTGATAATTTTGCCAAGCCTGGCTCGTTCGGTACTTGCTGCTTCAGCCCGTATAGCTTTTCAGAGACGGGAATATTATCGACATGTGTTTGCAAAAGCCCAAGAAGCTTCTGCTCAGAAGCTCCTGCTTTTGGAAATATCATGCCGAATCGTAAAGGCTATAGATTTATCGAATGGGTCAATGGGACGGGGCGCTGACCTGGATGTCCCCCGTATATTTCTAAATTCAAAAGCAAGATCGATCGGCGCTACTATACCTTGAGCGCTGATCTCAGGCTGTGACCCTTGCGCCTCGCGAGCCTAGGACTGCAGAACGATCTGGTGTGTCTGTGCCGCTAACCTCCAAACCAATACTTGCTGAAATAAATGCTTAGAATGTTGTACTATATTCAATCCGACTTCCGAGAAAAAGGCTCATGCTCGTGGACACGTGCACCTGGGGACTCATCGCGCGCAATGATTGAAAAGTCCTTGATTCATCCAGGACAAGCATTGTCATTCGAGATTCTGGAGGATCCACTGCTTACACATTCAATTGCTCGAATGGTTCCAAGGTCGTTGTTGGAGCGAGAGGAACAGGAAGAGAAAGGGGGGAAGAGAGGGAGAGAGATGTGCCCCGACTGTCAATCGCACCACCACTGACAGTGGCCGGAGCCGCAGCAGTATCTACATAGCGGTCGGGGTGATCGACATTTGATGCAAGCCAGGCACTCCCGTCTCTATGCCGATATCCGATGCTTTGCTGCTCTTTACCTTGATCTCATAGTATTGTGAAGGAGAGAGTGGGCCGTGGGGCCTGCAGCACGATATCTGGATATCGGACGAGGGGCTGATGAGCCTTCTCTCTCCCTTGGCAGTTGGGAACCAACAGTGTCAACACTTTTCAAGAGAGAATACTGGGAAGAGCCTCCGCCATTGCTGCTTCTGCTGCTGCTGCTCCTCCTCTTTTTTTCGCCTTCGTCTTCTTTTACTGCCCAGCATCCATCAAGCCGTGTGTCTTCTTTCCTCCGACGCCATGAGCGGGCGCTAGGGCGGTCAAGCCATCTCCAGCCACGCCGAGCCGTCGTCTCTAGGCGCTGGTATTGGCACTACTGACACGGGCACAGGCACTGATCAGCGCTGACTGGCCAGGGCGCGTGCTCGGCATCAGCTTACTCAACTGGCAAAGCCGGCGATGGCGGCGGTCGACGTGCGTGCGTGTGTGTGTGTGTGTGTGTGTGTGTGTGTGTGTGTGTGATTTTGTTATGCTTATATCTTTGGTACAGTATGTCGGCGTAGAGTCACGACCCACGCACGGCAGGCTGAATGTATTCGTAGCTCGGCGCCCATACACTACTGCACTCGACTCACCGTCAACATACTGATGAGGTAGGTGGGTTGCTGTGGGAGGACGAGCGAGAGGCTGTCCTTGTCGTGCGTCTCGTGATCTCGCTCGCTCGCTTGTTTTGGGCGCTGACAGTGCAGAACGGCCTGAACGGATTACGTTTTGGGTTGGTGAGCCAGATAGAACAAAAGCGGACACGGTGAAGCCTTCCTCGTTCTGGCTCAATGGCTTTCAGGACGAAAGCAAGTTTACTTGATGAATGCAATGCTCAGCAGCTCACGACCACGGAATTCATCTCTAATCGATCGTCCGTGGTGCTGGTAGGACACTTAGCACTGCCTCAGCCCTATGCTCAGGGCAGCTCAGGGCCCAGTCTACAGAAGTCGCTGTCAAAAGGGCCCCAGTCCCTAAGTCCAAAGTCATAAGCCCCTAGGACCTCAGTCAGCAAGAAGCACTGCTAATCTGCCGGCTGCTGACCAACGAGCCACCTGCAAGAGCCCAGTAGCTAGTATCTCTGCTAAGGTTTGTGCCTTTCCGCATAAACGGGGCTTCCCCAGGAATGCTCGCCGCCTTGTTTCAGCAGCCTGCTCATGGCTGTACAGCTGGAGTGCTCATCTCAGCTTGCAGCTCGGTGACGGTGGTTTTTTAATGCATTTTGACGCTGACATTCAATTGTCAATGCTATTGTTGCTTCTATTCAACCAACCAGCACTGAAGGATGTACACACAGCCTCAGGTGGCTACAGGCATTGTCACTTTGACGGTGACAGCTGGCGGTGGGTGCATGTGCTGCTGCAGGCACCACCGCTAGTGCTTTTGCTGCACTCCGTCTCAGGGCCCGTTCTGCGCTTTCAGCCCTGTCCTGGAGTTCAGAAGGAACCTGGAAGCATCACAACAACGGACGGACGAAACTTTGAGGAGGTAGGTACTTGCAGGAACATGGTCTGCAAGGCTGCTTGGCGGCACTCCACTGCCACGAGTATCCCTGGACGCGTATCAGTGCTGTACTTGACCCGCAACGCTAGAGAGAGCCGTCGGTCCCGCACTCCGTTTCTTAAGTGCTTTTCTTGCTTACCCCAGCGGCCCTGGAAATCTGGACGATGATATCATGGGCGCCGCCCATTGCATCGCAGAGCATCGCAGAGCATGAGCATGAGCATGAGCATGAGCATGAGCATCCCCAAGTACAATTTTGGCCGTTCTCTCGACAGACAGCACATGCACACAGAATCACCAAGAAGGCGTTGGATGTGCGTTGTCTTATATGACGAGTATTGTTTATCTGACGACAGGCAATGGCTTCTTGTTCAAATTCTATCGCTTGCATTTCTCGCGTCCAAGTGTCGGCTGCTGTCCCTTGTGGCTTGAGATCGATCAGAGACACGCATACCTGCATGTGTAGTGAGTGATAATTGTCCGCATGATGCAGGTTTCGCGCGCGAGTGGACAGGGTCGGAAACCTTGGACTGCCCCCATACCCGTCCTCCATTTGGAGAGCAGAAATACGACACAAGAAGGTTGACCTGTGCTGTTCAACTGCGCATTGTTTGAAATGAGGGTTGTTGATGTGACATTGAGGGCATGATGATGACTATGAAATGGCGGGCCTTTCGGCTGTGGCTGGCTGGATTTATATGTTTGTCAACCATGCTGATATTCTTCAAGGTTACAGTTTGCTAGATCTCATGGTGTGCCAGTTGCTCATCTAGTGGTCGATGATCTCCTGCGCTGCACTATCTCTCGGACATTTGCGGACACCCTTGCAGTACATCGTTGTCGTCGTCTTCGTCGTCGTCATTTACCACTTGTTAGTACTCGGTGTAAACGTGAGCTGCCACATCCTTATCGAATTGACTTACAAATCGCGCATAACGGCTGATGGCTGGTGGGTGTTTTGCCCCGGGAACAAGGCAGTCGAGGAAGAAGAAAATAACCAGGAAAAAAAGATGGCCTAATCCATGTACGGAGTCGTAGTCTCCACATCCACACCACTTCCCCGGACACGTTGATCCGTTCCACTATATTCGGTAGATTGGTCAATGGAGCCAATGCTAAGATTTAGAATGAGCCCTCTAGTGTGTGCTTTTTGTAGTAGTTTACTCGGTATCAAGATATCGATAACGATATGCGTCTGCAACGCACATGCTGGCTGGGCTGGGCTGGTCCACTCCACAAGTAAAGTGTCCCGCCGGGCTCCGGCACCAAATCCCAACCGTAACGGGCTGCAGGAGGCAGGAAACTAGTGATTGGTACTACAGCGGAACGGTTCTACATCTATACACCGAAGTTTGTGGTTGTGCTTGACTAGCAAAGCTGCTGCTCGAACATTTAGAAAACGAGTGGGCCGATGTGCATATTGGCCTCAAGCAAACAAACAAATACAAAGGGCGAGAATGATGACGAACAACCATGGCAAAGAAAACAAGAAGCAAGAACTATTCTGCTGTCAGCCTGTCCGGACTCTCACCCTGGGGCCGCTGCTCGGTTTGGCACTCATTGGTGAGTGGCAACGCCAGCAGGTACATCGGTTACTGTAAGGCGCCGACCGAGCTCGCCGAGATCTGGACGCTTGCATGGCCGAGACGTACGCCATTGGCGGGACTCGAAAGGGTTGAAAGGCAAAAGGGTGTGAAGGCTCCTTTGGATGTATGGGGGAAGGGAGCACTGCAGGTCTGTGCAATATTGCATTGATTGATGAGTTGCAGGAAATGGCCCCCATCGGTTTTCTATGGCATCCATTCTTTTTGTTTAGTGTTACTTGGGTTGTTCGCTTGTCGTCGTCGAGCGTACGGGCAGAGCTATTTGAATCGGGCGACAGCTTGAGCTTCAACGAGCTGGCACTTGAAATTGTCCTGCTGGGGTCTTGAGACTCTGTTGCTTTCGTGTTCCTGCATCGCAGTAGTTTCGATGAGGACCCGGATGGGCGAGCAACGTAGGCTGCATGACGACGCACCGTTAGTGATGGAGTAAACAAATGCAATGGCTCGGTTCCCCTCGCCGAGTCTCTAGGATCCTGCAGCCTCACTCTTGTTACGATAGCGGACGTGTCGCTTACTGAGGAAAAAGGCAACAAGTAATATTCGAATTCATCGTGGACGCCGTGCTGTGGCTCCTACAACTTCTACTTCTTGGAGTTTTGAACAAGACATCAACTCTACCAATTAAACGGCCATGTGATCCACGTGATTGACCAGGCTATCTGATCAGTGACCGATCCAGAAGGCGACGGTGTGTTATTGTAAGTCGGCGTGCCGGGCACATAGGAAAAGAGATCCACATGTACAGTATTCTCGCCGACCAAAACCACGAGCATCACCCCCATGCTCCAGTCTCTTTCTTGGTAGAAACAACTTCACACCGATGCCTGTTAAAGGTACAATATCGTGCCTTGTTACTGATCACATGAACAACACATAAATGCTGTACTCACGCGCCTGCCCACTGACGTTGAAAGACAGCAGGAGAAAAAGAAGGAGGAGTTGTTCCTCCCCCGGGTCTGACCATGATCGCCACAGTTTGATCCGCAAGGTACCAGACGTGTACCATAGTACCTGTCTCAGATGGGGGGCATATCCCGATCCACTCACATTCCAGAAGAGCAGCACCAGAACAAGTGACCGACAAGGGTTCCAAAGCACGAGGCCCGGCCGCCCCCAGTGTTGCTTGTGGCCCGCAGGACCGAATCAAACCTGACCCTGCAGAAGAGACTGGCTGGGGGTTGCTCACCTCATCCCGCCGCTCGGCCCAACTCGATCACTTTGGCTGAGCACCATTCTAGGCATTGTTGAGCCGAAAGAGCTCTCGCAACAAAACAGCTGGACTCTCGAATCAAAGTACTATACCCTAGTGGTCTGGGAGACATTCTAATATCGTTGCTACTGAGGAGGAAGAAGGGCTTCTCATCGCTCCGGTAAGCTGGCTGCGCCGGGCACAACAGCTTGTTTCCATCGCAGTCGTACGATCGCCAGCCTCTTCTCTGGCTTCACAGAGCAGGGTTCTGTCGGACACTTGTTATGGAACCTTTCCTTGTTGTTCCGTCGCCAATGGAGGAATTTGGCCAAGCATTGCTGACCGTATTAGGCTCGCCGGCTTGCCGTGTTGAACCCTCGTCTTGCCAAGCGAGCATCGCCTGCAAGCTTCGTTGGAGGCCGTGGCTGGTTGTTCAATTTGAATATCTATTGGCCAAGTTGTGACAGACTGAGTATAATTCACAGTCTTGTTCATTGGTTCGTTTCGAAACTTGAATGAGGATGTGGTATTATGTACATATTCTCGATGTCGGCCAACAGAAGCCCCGCCTCAAGAGGAGACGGATGTGGTTGATATGTGCAGTGCCATCCGCCTCACCTGCTGTGGCACAGGCTCGGTCCGACAAGGTAGGCCTCCTTCAGCCTCAAGATGGCACCAGCTCTTGGCTCACTTAAAGTGTATTGCTACTGCTTGGATACAATGCAACTTTGATACAATGAAAATAGAGGCAGGTATGCTCCAGCTTCTTCAGCAAAACAAAGTCGACAATTCTTTAAAGGTACCGCATCGATGTCGGCCGAGAGAGGTGGAGCGCAAGAAAAAAAGAACCGAGGGACGTAGGTGAGCCAAAAAGGCACCACTCCACCTGTAGTGATAATCCTTGGTGCAACCGCAGGGGGGACAGCCCCTGGTTCCACGACCAAATCGGTCATTGGACGATACAAGCGAGAGAAATAAGAAGCAAGAGGGAGTCTGTAAAGGAGAAGAGAGAAAGCAGTGAGGGTAAAGCAAGAGAAAGATCGTCTCACCTCGGCCTCACACGTACGTGCTTGGACTTCCAAGATCTTCCTCGCCCAGGAACAAAAATCACAGCAAAGCAGCCCATTTTCTTGACGGACCTGCCTGAAACGTGAAACGGCAGGTAGATGTATGTTGCATTCCAGAGTGACGTATATCATTACTCGGATAGGAGCAGTGCCAACACAACTATGCTGTACCTGCAAAATACATTTCATTACGGCGGCACGGGCAATTTCACTCGGGTATAAACAGGCAGGGTGGAACTTTACACACCGCGCTTTGAATTGTTCCGTCTAGGCACTTACAAGCCCCAAGATGCTATATATGGATGTTACTGCTACAAATATGAATCCAGGGAGAGGGATAGTATATCAATTATGCGGCCATGGCGTGCTGTTGCCGATACTGGTAGGTGGATAGGCCGATGGAAGAAAGCCAATGTGCAAACAAGCAGACAAACAAAACCAGACCGAAAATAAAAGGAAAAAGAAATTAGGAAAAGGAAGAAAAAAAAAGGGAACAGGAACCCGGCTTCCCAGCGGCGCGGCGCAAACAAGTCATGGACAATCAGACACCAACTGACCATCGTCTCATTGATTCACAAAGGCAATCACCATTTTCGTCAGCTTGCTAGTTCGCTTGCCTGCCAACATGAAACTCCCTGATTTTCCATTCCATAATGATTCCACCGGCAAGAGTCGGACATTTCTCGGGCCGCCGCTCCTATTCCTTTCCGGTACTGGTTGACGATGGCTGAATTCGAGCAGCTCAGCTCCGTCTTCGCAGGAGTGTCGTTCCTGAGTGCTCGCTGTAGTCCCCAATGCTTTCATCGGTTGATCGTACAGTCATCAAATCATACCATCGAACGCAGAACTATAATGACGAGGCATGAAGAGTGATGAGATTAGACGCCTTCCTGAGAGGAGGTACTCGTGGAAATTCGCTACACGCAGCTAGAGATGTTGCGCAAATAAGCAGACATCCTGACGGCCTGAACGCACAAGTGATGCAAAGTTTCCCGCCTTCTTTCTTGGTTCGTGGTCGCTTCAAGACATGATTCAGTCTGGGGTTCACCTGTATAATTGACGTTCATGGAAAGTGGCGGTTTTTTTGTTTCTGAACGAACATGGTTCCAAGTCGCTCTAGAATTACTGCTCATGATCACAGCTCTTTTGGTACAGTGATTCGTCCTGGGTGTAGATTCTAGACGACTCGGGTGATCAAATACACTAATTTGCCACCCGGAGAATAATTTGCGCCAGGCACAGGAGGACAGTCGCACAAAGCGAACAGTCCAGTTACAGATATACTCTATCTAGAATCCAATCCTCCCTCCAATCAACATTATGTACTTAGTTCTAGAAGTAGTCTAATCAAAAGCTGATGCTGATGAAGAACACAGAGAACCTCATCAACTTGTCTAAATACAATCGAGACTCGCAGAATCAAATGACCCATCACATCGATATCATCCCAAAAGTTCAGCGAAAGATGAAACATTCAAAACTTCTCTACTCTTGGCGCATCACAGAAACAAGGCGCGTACAGCAGCCCTTGTCGGCTCGGCAAAGCTGTCAAGTCAAGGGAGGGTGAAACGCATGACATGGTGCTGTAGAGAATTAGCGAGTAGTCCACTGAAACGCTTCTTTTTCTGACGTGCGACCAGGCTTAACAGATTTGGAAAGCCAGAGTTAGTGAAGAGGCGAGGGAATCGAGGTCGCATGCGTGTTGCTGAATGTGTTATGCTGAGGAAACGCAATGTGGATGCTTGCTGGACTCGTTGGCGAGAGTATCTTGTCCGTCGATAGACTCACTTTCTACGGAGCATGCATCATTTCCTCTATGAAACTTGTTGCTGGACATCAACGTTGTTGACGAATGTCTCGTCTCTAATACCCGAGTCAGAACTCGAGATTAGTGAATAGCTGCTCCGATGCCCAATAAGCAGGTAGTCTAGTAAATACCGTCTGAACAATATTCATACTTTACGAGCCTGTATTCTTGCCTTGGTCTCCAATAGGTGGTCAAGGTGGTACGATGCATATGCGGCTGCCAAAAGTTTGTCCTTCAGCATCTCCTTCAACACCTCCTTCAACAAAGCTGCTAGTTTGCCCACATATTGGTAGACAAAGATTGCGCAGGCAACGAACATCAAGCCGTCGTGCATATTTGGTAAGAAGTCTGTCGAGTTGGAAGCTGTCCTTACCACCTAAGAAGACCAATATTCTGCCTTGTCCCCCATGAAAAGGACCAAGTCGTAAATGAAAAACATCACAGTAGGCCACCAGGTTTCCATTTTTTCAAAGTCACCCATCGCGACCGCGTGTTTCTATATCTACTTCCCTCAACCCAAGGCTCAGACAATGCCCACTTCTATTGCAAGCGCACAGTTTCCTCCAGCACAAGGCAACACAGCACTGCTGAGAGACAGGATGGATCGCAACACGAGCTTCGACAACCGAGCCTACTGGTCGGCTTGTCCGCCGTGGCCTCCAACCATCTACAGCTATCCAACACAATTGCCTTTCACCGTCGTCCCAGCTTGGGAGCACAACCCGCGGTATACCTTTGAGTCACCCCCACCACCGCTACCCACAAGCAGATCTTGTCACCGACGGCCCATGGAGCCGCAAGAGATTCCTTCGGCGGCGACGGCCCTGGGATTCAACAACCAAGAAGCCTTCTTCACAGTCTCCTCGAGCACGCGGGGACCACGAGTACAGGAGGCTGGAAATATCGAGTCCCTCGCGCCGCGTGCCATGACTCCCTTTTCCCAGCAGCGCATACCAACGGCTGTGGCACTGCAGCAACTAATGCGCAGGCTCGAGGACAGCATTGCTTTCTGCGAGAGTTGCGTGACTGAGCACGAGGAGCAAGTCTCGGCGTTGACGTACTTGGACACGCAGTGTCGCAACGAACTCTGGAAGAGGCTGCTCGAGTTCAAGTTCAAAAAGGACGTCTTGTGCAAGTACCTCTTCAAGGACATGGTGGCAGACATGACGCGCCACGTACAGAATGCGGTGCATGCTGCGCAATACGACGCTCATGCACAGCCGGACGATACTGAGATGGCTGAGACGCTGGAGAAGATTGCTCACGACGTCAATCTTTTACATACGCGGTCCGAGAGGGTTGTCGAGTTGCATAAGAGGGCCCCTGTGAGTCACAGCAAGTGCAAGGCTATGGTGGACGAGATGAAGACCATGGTCGAGGAAATGCAGAGGCTAAAGGAACAACAAGACGAGATTCAAGCCGAGCGATCTACGGTCTAGGTTGGTGACTGGGTGAATTGGTCAAGACTGGCCCAAACAACGTGGGATTGTGAACGAAGAATGGGACAGGTTTAACTAGCCAAGAGCATTCTTATTATCTGAGCCACGTCTCCGCCAGGCCAATGTGTCAGACACAGAGCAGGTGAAGATCAACAAACTGCCTAATATCACGATGCACATTTATGGCATTTCGTCCAAAAACTGTCAAGTGCATTGTTGAGCCTTGGGTTGAGAGGAGATCTGCGCTACGCACGAGTACAGAATTCAAATCGCGTTTTTTCACGACTTGATTACCCCTGCTTTGCAGGCGACTATTCAATTCAGTCCTCAAAGGCGATTTCAACAGCTGATCATAATCGAGGGACGGGCAAAAAGTGAGGACAAATGGCCTTGATTGGATTACTGTAAGAATTGCGAACGCGGCGCTGACAATTTGTATGCGGACAGAGCCGCTTTCTTGGTTTGCTGGTGCTGCGGACCAACAACCGAATGACCAACAAACACCTCCACTCCATTTCTTGCCCTTCTATTCCACCTCAGCCGTACAAGCACCGTAACTTGTCGGCCCTTGTTAGTAGTATCCTTCTGGACCTGAAGACTTGGGTTGGACTGACCGTGGAAAAAAAGAGGATTGAAGCGCCACCACCCAGAGAATGATCGGAATTGAATGATGCAGTCTCGCCTCTCACGAGGAGAGGGTCGACAGCACGCCACCCATTGCGCTTCAGCTTGTCGTTGCAAGCAATCCCGGCAGTGACTCTCCCAGAGGAACAACTGAACTGGCACCCCGCGTGAACAGAGACAGCCAGCGCCCTGCTTTTCTGATGCCAACTGCGGAGGCAAGATACCTCGTGCCGTCACCGGCAGGACCGTCAACACTCGGCGCTGACGCAAGCACCAGCATCGAGCGGTCGGGCGGCGCAGGCAAAGACCTGGCCAGTGGGATATACTCCGAATTTCTCACATGCCAGAAGATAGCCCCTGGAGGCTCGAGAGACGTTGCTTGCGCAAGTCTCTCCGTGTGTAGCATAGAAGGGTAGCGTTGAGGGTGGTGGCGCTTGAAGAAGAGAAAAAGAGAGAAGAAAGAAGGCGAGGAAGCTGGCTGTCACGAAATTTGACGTTGGAGTCACCAAAAAGCTGTGTCTGCGGCTCAAGCTACGATGACCAATCGGAGCCCCTGTAGGCAGTGTCGCAGGCAAGGGGTCCCAGCTAGCGTCGGTAAGACAATTTGCTGACTAACTGGAGCAGATGTTCCCTGGTGGGTCACATCTTACCACATTTGACGAGTCGTGGATGGATTCTAGGCTCACGATAAGATAAAAAATCGCCAAGCAGCCCTGTCTTCCCCGGATTCTCGTACCGATATAGGGCATTTTGCTCGCTCTGGCCTATGTCTGCGATCTCCTTCTTACATTCTCTTATTGCCACACTTCGTCTTTTCATTTGCTGAACCAACGTCAAGATGTCTATTCTTTTGGAGCACTGCCACTTCTAAGGGGTGTGCAGTGCCCGGCGTTGATTGATTCTTCCTTACTTGCTCTTGTGCCTTTTGCAGTGATCACTCATTCTTGTTGCGTACTGCGAGCATTTTCTCTTCCAGAACATACAAGATGGCTGTCTCCGCCTTCGATTTGCCCCAAGTCTGGCAAAAGCCGACAGCTGAAGAACTCATTGATGCGCTCCACCAGCTTCGCGTTGATCCTCCGGTCTGGAATCTCAAGATTTCGAGGGCTGAAATATTCAAACACCAAGACACAACAACTCAGCATCAGAGAGAGATTGCTGCGTATCTGTCAGCTGTAATCAAGAGCGAATTGGCTTGGATAGACGATGATGAGGACAAGGAGACTATCTGGACCGAGGCGAGCAAGCGCTTTTCTGAACGCTGCGGACGGAGTGGTGAGTTTGATCGTCCTAGAAGTTACGCCAAGAATACGCCACTTACTGATTCTCGTTCCAGCCATGGGAGAAATTGTTCGCCGCTGGCCGTTCGAGAGTGACGATTACCAGCCTTTCGATCTCATCGTTAGGGAGCCGCCACTCACTGGCGACAACCTCGGCTTGAAAACATGGGGCTCTTCCTATGTCCTTGCACAGATGTTGCACACCATCGGCGAAACTTCGTTATCTCATTTGCTGAGGAAAGACAGCAGCAGGCCACCCGTACTGGAACTTGGATCTGGCACTGGTCTTCTGGGCCTGGCAGCCGCGGCGACCTGGCAGACCCTCGTGATCCTCACTGATTTGCCTGAAATTATGTCCAACCTGGCGTACAACGTCAGTCAGAATCGTGCCACAATAGAGGAGCGGGGCGGCACCATGAAGGCTGGGGCGCTTACCTGGGGCGGAAATGGTGGCGACGAGATTGACCCTGTTCTTTTTACCACCAAGAACAGCTTCCGGATCATCATCGTCGCTGATCCCCTCTATGACGACGTGCACCCTGGTCTCTTGGCCGGTGCCATCGACGAACAACTTAGCTATGACCAAGAGGCTAGGGCCATGGTCATGGTACCCCAGCGCGATGCGACAACCGTCAAGCTGTTGTCAGCATTCAGGTTAGAGATGGGCGCCAAGGCCACACCTCTTGTGTGCTTGGAGGAGAGAATCGTTGCTGGTCAAGATGATTGGGGTGCTGACGACGATGAAGAGGCTGGCCATGTAAAATGCTGGCTGGGAGTGTTTGGCCGACAGCAATAGGTTCGGGCCACTTAGAGTGATACCCATTATTAGACTTTCATGCTGTGCTGTGCGCTTCCAAAGAAGATTCCCTAACAGAAAACCCATCATAGCCATTCAATATCGCAGGAATATTAGTGCTTGCCCTCCTCCAAGCTGTCTGCCAGTCCTAACTTTTCACGCTCATTTTACCAGATGGTTGTTGTTCTGCTTCCCGCACAAATCGACCTTACCTCGCAAAGAAGAGTCATCACCGTGATCCAATCTCGAAATATCTCCGGAATATAGCAAATCAGGGCGCGAAAATTTGCGTAGATCGTCCAGCGAAGGACGAGCCTAACGGCTTGGTAAGACATCCCTAGCGAAAAGAACAAAGAAACCACTCATTGAAAGCTCCGATTTCAGTATCGCAATACATGCAAAGAGTACTCAAGGGTCCGCCTCTTTGCATTGATTAACTCTTTCAAGTAGAAGCATCAACAGTGGCAGAATAGCCAAGCTTTGTGGCCATATAACGAGGCCTACGAGGGTAAAAAGGTACGTTTTAGTACATCTACAGTACCGTGTTGTGATGATCGCCAGCCAAGGGAGCAAGACTACTGCTTGGCGAACCACAGTAATTATATTCTCTCACACGGGAAGTTGTTTTGGATTGAGTCTCTTCACGGATTTTGGATGGTGCCGAAACACCTTCCTGGGTGCCGAAATGGCGCTGGTATCCATTGATTGGAATGTTGCTGCGTGAAAAGTGAGATCGGTTGAAATGTTCGAAAATGTCTTGCTCGCTTTTCATGGTGCATCATCCCCTCTGACTGCGAAAGGAGAATGTCAGCTTTAGATTTGTTCAGAGTTATGTCACCTCAGTTTGTGACTACGTTATGTCAAGGAAGGTGTGTGACAGCTCATGACCTTGTTCAAAGGATCAGTGTCCGAAACTGGTGAATGAAAGCCAGTAGGGAACTGCTTTGAAATATTCACTTCATTGTTCGTGCTGCAGCTATTTGCTGCAAGCCTATGGGATACAATACAAAATGTTTTGACCTCTGCACCATCGCGGTCACCGTCACCATCCAAATGTCGATCCATCAATCCGTCAATCCTGAGCCCGCTCATAATGTCCAACCTCCTCAGCATGCTCAGCCTCTTCCGCTAGCTTGCCACGCCCAATACCAACCCCATCGTCGTCCTCACCATCCTGTCTAGCTCTCAGCGCAGCGGCATACTGATCGCGCAACTTGCGCGACCGTGCACCAGACAAGAGATCCCTCGTCGCACCAGCGATGATATTACCCTCAAAAAGCGCACCAATGCTCTCGAGCGGCACACCTTTAGTCTCTGGTACGCAAAAGACGGCGTAGACGAGCATGAGGACGCAGCAGGCGGCAAAAAGCAGGTAGGTGCCAAAGGTGATGTTGGCGAGCATCAGGGGCGTCAGTTTGGCAATGACAAAGTTGAAGAGCCATTGCGTCATGAGGGATGCTGCCATGACGAGGGAGCGCACTGGGAGTTTTGTTAGTGATATGGGGCTACTATGAATGAATGGTGGGACGTACCGTGATTGGGCGAGCACTCTGACGCGAGAATGAAAGGAATTGGGCCCCAGCCGAAGG
This sequence comes from Coniella lustricola, assembly GCA_003019895.1. NCBI lineage: Eukaryota > Fungi > Ascomycota > Sordariomycetes > Diaporthales > Schizoparmaceae > Coniella > Coniella lustricola. Next base: position 93,123 of record KZ678432.1, read on the forward strand.
AGTAGAAGACAACAAAGAGGTAGACGCAGATGATGGCAAAGATATTGTTGCCGGACAGCGACTTATCGGTTGGGTGAACAGCCTGGTTGATACCGATGTAGAACATGGCGAAGGCTTGGCCTCCGGCGCCAACAATGAGGGACCACTGGGGCGTACAGCTCTCAGATTAGCTTGTGCTTTCAAAAGGGTCTACTTCAAGAACGAGAGTGGGAACCGCCAGCCTACTCACCTTACGTCCCGCCTGCTCAACGCCAAACATCAGAGCAAGCGAGGTGAAGACGACCTTGACAACACCATAGATACCCGTAGCGAACAGAGCAGCCGACCCACTCGACAGACCCACGCTTTCGAATATTTGTCTTTTGTTGCAGGAGAGTCAGCGCCTGTAGCATCATGCATGTGGCAAAATAAGGTGGGAATCCACTCACGGTGAAAAATAATTAATGCTGTTCGTGCCCGTCCACTGCTGCCAGAACATGAGCACCACACCGATACTCGCCTGGTAAAACGCCTTCTTGCTCGAGCACGCTGCCCGGGCCTGCATCCCAAGAGACAGCCTCTCTTTGCCCTCAAAGTCAGCCACGATCTCTTCGAGCTCCTCCTGCAGCGCAGGGTCGTCCTCTGGGAGGTTGCGAATGTGCGAAAGAGCCTGCCTGGCCTTGGCGATGTGGTTCTTCTCGATCAGCCAACGCGGCGACTCGTTCTGGAAGACGACGAGGAGGAGCATCAGGCCTGGAAGCATTTGCAGAGCGAAGGGGATCCGCCATTGTGCTGAATTGTTGGCGTCGGAAATCTGTCTGGAGATGCCGTAGTTGACGAAATAGGAGATCATAATACCAGTGACGTTGAAGAGTTGCATACTATACAGATCACGTCAGTCCAGATTTCACACAGCCTGGACAAGGAGGAATACTGACCAGCCCACGCAGCGCCCGCGGATCTCTCTGTGAGCATTCTCTCCGATATAGGTCGGGACGACGGCGGATATCAGACCGACGCCAAAGCCTCCAACGAACCGACCAACATAGAGCTGCGCCAGATTTGTGGTGCCAATGGCGCAGCAAGTTTGTATAATGGAGCCAATGAGAAAAATGAAATCCGCCAGGACAAGTGCCCACTTGCGACCACTGAGACAGGCAGTCAGCTGAACGATGTGCAAGCAAGACGTTGAGCTCGAGCCGAACCAAGGAAGCAAGACGGAAAGAGGTGGACACACATCTTATCGCTTAGCCAGAAAGAGGCGGCTGCGCCAAAGAAGCATCCGCCTTGGAGGACAGAGACAATGTTGCCCGACAGGTTCGCGTAGGATGCGCTGCTGGGATCGAGGTTGAATGAATGTTGGAAGCCTTTCATGGTCAGGACTCCTCCAATCAGGCCAGTATCCCAGCTATGGTGTTTCTGCGTCAGCCCAAGCCGATGTTCCTCAACACTTGTGCACAACGTGAGTGGATGACGGGAAGACTCACCCAAAGAGCATGCCTCCAAATGAGGTGATGGCAGTGAGCAGATAGGCCCGTCTGTGGGTTTGAATGTCCTCCCACACGCTCCTCCGATGAGGAGGAGCTGCTCTCAAAGAGGGCGTGCCAGACGACATGATCAAAGGCGTATGCTCGGTCGGGCCAGGCCTTTGTGGAGTTGGAGATGAGGCCAAGGACGACAATGGTCTCGCATTACCTTATCGAGGTAGGCCGACCCTCCTATTATAACCTCCTCTACTCATGGCTCGACACCGCCAACCTCCACACACACACAAACGCACACACACTGCACGGCGGGACAATATTAAACCGGCTACAGATTTGGGCCTGACTCTTGTATGACCCATGACCATAGAGACGGGCGACTCAGCGCCATGCATGCGTGCGTGTATCGTGCTTCGGTGGTGGCTGCGCCGACAACGGCTCCGCTGGCTGCTGCAATACTTACTGGCAGAGTGCGCACGCTGACGTCCCTCTCCTCTTTCCCCTCCCCGCATTCCTCCAGCGTCACCCCACAGGCCCAGCCAGGGTGGGTCTGGGGAAGTTTATCAACCACCATGTCTGTGACCGGTGATTGGGCGTCCTGCAGCGGGGATTGCAAGCGCACCATTGCTCCACTGCTTGCTGCTTGCTGGTTACTGCGCCTTCTTTATTGCAGAGGGGATCTTCGTCTGTACATAGCATACAGCGCGGCTTGAATCAGGCCATGGAGACTCTTTCCTTTATTCAATCCACTTCCCTTTTCGACCCCAGCACTTCGGCTCACTGACTCACTGGTTGGACACCTGGAAATGGTCATCACCTCTGGCTACGCCGTAGGAGTTGTGCATTGGCGGATCCAGAAGTCAGCATCACTTTTCCATCGTTTCGTGGCCGGTTCACACGGACAGAACTCCACACGCTCTCGATCCTGGCCGTGATGCCGGCACCGCCACCGATGGAGCAGTGTCATCTATGAGCCGATGATGTCTTATACACCGAAGCGTGCTTCTTTCAAGGAAAACAGACATAATTCGCTTGACACCCTGTTGGCCAGCGAAGGCGAAGCCACCACACGTGCTGAGCCCAAGGGCCCTCAATCGCAGCTTGCAGCCAAATGCTTATGGAAGTGGGACTCCGAATAGGGAGGTCATTTGCATTCGTGAAGATAAATAGGTCTTAGCTTGTGCCGAATGTGTGAAACAGGCACTACCAAACTAATAAACAAATGTCTTGGTTATCATCAGCCAGACCGAATGAAGTGAAGGCAATGCACCATTTTGAAGCAAAAATTAAAACATGCGGCCGCGCTCGAAATATCAATGATTATCGTCATAGCCTTCTTCTTCGCTCACTGCGGATAAGTGGATCGTTTCCATCTTTTGTACCAAGCCATTGACCAGGCTCTTCTATTGCGTCTTGAACAGCAGGATGGCGCAGTGGCCTAGGTAGAAGTAGATGAAGTGCTTGGTTTCTGCCATGACCATCAATGTCAGCATCATGCTTTCGCATTGTCTTGATGCCACACGTGCCAACAACAAACGCGAAATGCGGGCCAACCATACCGTGAGTAACAAAGCTGCCGAAGTTGCGGCCTACAATGCAGTGCCAGGTCGGTCCCTTGCGCTCGTCAAACGTTTTCTTGATGTGTTGAGCAATGTCCTACATGTCGTCAATTACCAGTCTCCTCACTTGTCTTGTGCATGTAGATGGAAGTCGGCCGTCCGATCGGTGACAGGCGGTTCGAAGGGGGATCCTCTCAAAAGACAGGCTGGAGAAGAACGCGTGCATCTCGACAGTCGTTGAAGGGACACTGGGCTGCGTTATACCTTTTCGATGGTGAACTTGGCCATGGCCTCCTGAGCTGTTCGTGCGACTTGTCAGCGAGTCCGTTCTCTTGCGCTTGTAACAAAAGACAAAAGGAGAGGCTGGTTCTTTCACTTGCCCACTTCAATAGCCTCCTGAGACATCTCCTCGGTCTGTATTGCACACGTGTTAGCCGCAAAGCAGCGCAACACCTTGACAGCCCGTATCTCACCATATCAGCACTCTTAATCTGGGCCTCCAATTGCTTCTCCCGGTGTCCGGGAGAGCCCGTCTCGGCTTCGGCACCCATGGCTAGAATAGGTTGCGGGGATCGTCCTGTGGGAAACGTATTCAGTTCTGATTAGTGGTCCATCTAGAGCGAAGATGCGCAGAGCAGAGACATATTTGAGAAGGGGTGTTTGGGTAGGCAAGCCGTGGCTTCACAAGCACTGCAGGCTTGGAGTTTTCGCCAGACTTTGTGGTCATCGCATTCCCATAGTGCAGGGAAAAGGAGGGTCGACAAGGTGGCATACCTGGATCGTGACAAGTATTGGAGACTAGAAAGAAAGGAATTTATTGGAACAAAAGCAGGGCAGCAGTCAAACGAGTATTGCCAGCAACGTGGTGTGTCTTATAGGGCGATGGGCTTGACCAATTCACCGACCAGTTGGTGATGTAAGTGAGAGAGTGCACCCGCCTGTGGGCAGATTAACATCTGGGCTGGGAGGACTCGATTAGCATGAGGTTGTGGAGGGGAGTCCCCTGAAAACGAGGCAAGCAGCGGCAGGCAAGGTAGACCACTTGACGCGCTCGCGTGGGGAAGACCCGTTCCCGCTCTTGCATGGCCAGAGCTGCCAATCACTGCGGCCTGGCCTCTAAACAGACCCGCTGAAAATTCTGGCGCAAAGTACTTGCCCTCCAACTTTTTTTTTCGTGTTCCGACTCCAACCTCTTTTCTCTTCTGCTTTCTTTTTCCAATCTCATGCTCTGCATGCTGCTTCTCGCAGACATTACTTCCCTCCAATCACGTCTCCGACGGTCTCAGCCCGTTGCAGCTAACGCACCAGAAAACTCTATTTTCTCCCGAGTCTCGCCGTCTACTGACGATCGCGTTCGTAGCCATGGAGACATCTCGGTTGTTTGTCAAGAACTTGCCGCCATCTATCAATGAGGCAGACTTTCGAAAGCACTTTTCCACTGGTGGTCGAGAAGTTACAGACGTCAAGCTCATTGCCAAGAGACGGATCGGCTATGTGGGTTACAAGACGCCACAGGAAGCAGCCAAGGCTGTCAAGTACTTCAATAGATCCTACATCCGCATGTCCAAGATCTCGGTTGAGCCAGCCCGTCCCATCAGAGACTCGATTGCGCCAGTTGCAGACACGGCGAGAAACCTCGCCAACAAGCTGCCCACCCCCGACCCTGAGCCAATCAAGCAAGACAAGGATGTTGAGGGCAGCAACAAGAAGAGGAAGAGGGAGGCGCCGGACGCGTCAGACCCAAAGCTGAAGGAATATCTCAACGTCATGGGCACTGGCCAAACAAACGCCAGCAAACTTGAAGGCATTACTGAGCAGGCGATAGCAGACGGCGACACTGCTGTGCCAGTCATTCCTCTGGAAGCTGAGAGCGACGATGAGTATGAGGAAATACCTACACACAAGTCAAAGCGTCCCAAAGATGGTGACGCTGTGCAAGCAATGGCCCCGGCTCAACCCGCTGCTGGATTGCCTCAGGACGTGCCGCAAACAGCAGCTGAAGACAAGATGGACGAACTACAAATCGCTCCTGCGACGGACGACGACTGGATGCGATCACGCACTAGCAGATTGCTTGACTTGATTGACCCCAATGACCCTGCAGCTCTGGCCGCCGTGGCTCCTGCTCCAAGTCGCCAGCCCACGGAAGCTGCACAGGCACCCCCCGCCGCCGCCCAATTACCCGCGGAAGACATTGACATGACTGACGCTGCTGAGGACTTGACACCGCCTCGTGCACCGGCCGTCGAACAAACAGGTGAAGACAGTACAGCGGATCAAATACGTCGCACAGCAAGACTCTTTGTTCGAAACCTTCCTTTCAAGGCGACAGAGGCGGAGTTGAGGGAACACTTCAACAAGTACGGTGAATTAGAAGAGGTAAGCATGCCGTCCATCTCCTTTTTGTGCGCACCAACACCTTTTTTTTTCCCCCGTCCTACAAAGTGATGAACTCCAGATAGGGACAGCTTATGCTCAAGGCATTTGATGATAATCCTGGACGAGAGTATTTTAGTAGATGCTTCGCTCTTCTGAACATGGACACCATTCTCCACAGTTTTATCGAAAACAATGTGCCGAGTTTTATGTGCTAACTCTCAATTAGGTGCACGTTCCTGTCTCTGCCTCTGGCCAAGGTAAGGGATTTGCCCATGTTTCCTTTGCCGACCCAGACTCGGCCGTTGCCGCTTTGCAAGACGGAGACGGCAAGCCTTTTCAGGGCCGTATCCTCCATGTCATCCCTGGACAGCCCAAAAAGGACAACCAGCTGGACGAATATGCCATTTCCCAGCTGCCCCTCAAGAAGCAGAATCTTCTTCGCAAAAAGGCGCAAGCCACCACAAGCACATTCAACTGGAACTCTCTGTACATGAACCAAGATGCTGTGCTCGCGTCGACGGCCGATCGCCTTGGCATGTCCAAGTCTGAGCTCCTCGATCCCACGTCCACCGACGCTGCTGTGAAACAGGCCGTAGCCGAGACACAGATCATTACGGACACCAAGACTTACTTTGCCGCCCATGGCGTAAATCTTGATGCTTTCAAGTCCCAGAAAAAGGGAGATGCTGCCATCCTAGTCAAGAACTTCCCCTACGGCACTAATCTTGAAGAACTCCGGAAGCTGTTTGAGGAAGCCGCCGGTGGCAATGTCCTCCAGGTCCTCATGCCACCTAGTAAAACCATTGCCATCGTCCAATTCTCGCAGCCTGTGGCTTGCAGGACAGCCTTTGCAAAGATGGCCTACAGACGTCTTGGATCGTCAATTCTCTTCCTCGAGAAGGCTCCTGCTGATTTGTTCACGGACAATGCTCCTATTGCTCAGCCCCAGGATGACCGCACAGCGGCTGCTGTACAAAAGGTGTCTGCTACGGATCTGCTAGAGCGTGAGAATGATGAAGATGCTGGCAACACGGGGTCTTTGTATGTGAGAAACCTCAATTTCGACACTACCACAGCCCAGTTGGCCGAGGCCTTCAATTCTTTGGATGGTTTTGTGAGCGCACAAGTGAAGACCAAGTTGGATTCAAAGAAGCCAGGACAGGTATTAAGCATGGGTTTTGGGTTTGTGCACTTCCGCTCCAAAGCGCAAGCCGAGGCTGCTCTCAAGGTCATGGATGGTCACGTGTTGGATGGTCATACTCTGGGCGTCAAGGCCTCGCACAGGGGCTTGGATGCCGCTGAGGAACGGCGCCGGGAGGATAAGGCCAAGAAGGGCCAAAGAACAAAGATCGTCATCAAGAACCTTGCCTTTGAAGCTTCCAAGAACGACCTTCGGCGATTGCTCGGGACGTACGGCAAGCTTCGAGTTGTCCGCATTCCAAAGAAATTTGGCAGCTCCTCGTATGTCTCCCCTCCAACGCGCCGTCATTCTTTATGTTTTGCTTTGCTAACGACAAACATGACAGACGCGGTTTCGCGTTCGCCGAGTTTGAGTCGCCACGGGATGCCGAGAATTGCATCCAGTCTCTCAAAGACACCCATTTGCTTGGTCGTAGGCTCGTTCTGGATTACGCTGAAGCCGAGGCGGTCGATGCCGAAGAGGAAATCGCCAAGATGCAAAAGAAGATTGGAGGCCAGGTCAACAAGGTGGCTGTCCAAAAGCTCACTGGAAAGGGGGCCAGACAACGATTTGAAATTGGGGAGGAAAATGACGAGGATGCATAAGCACAGAGCTGAAGTCTCTCGGTCTAACGCTTCGTGGTCCATAGACTTTCTGCACCAAGCCGTCCTAAATGAATTATACGTGGAGAAGAATATTACAAAACCCTTCCGGGACTTTGTGTGTGGTAGTGACTCGATCGATGTCTTGCAAGTCCAAGTGGTGCTACCATCCCTTGCTCAGACGGCTTACCAGACAAGTGGCTCCCCACCAAAGCACCAACGAACCATTGGCAAAGGCCCTGGTACCGTTTCTCCCTCCTGATTCCCCTGCTTGGAAGACGATGTCTATTGTTAATCTTGCTAGCATGCCTCGCACGTCGTTACCCTGGTCCCTCTCCCGAGCCTCATCAGGCCCTGACGCCAACCGGCCGTCCCCCCTGCGTTCCTTAGGACATGTGTGCATATTCTTCACTGGCAGATCCCACCTGCAGTACCGAGACCGGTGGCGTCTGTCGCATTTGGGTTGCTACTCTGCCCTAGGCTCTGCATTGCCTGATGAGGACAAGTCCCACGGTAGCCTTGCCTACCCCAGAAGGGAGTGAACAGGGTGACAGGTTGGATTGACGAGCAAGAACTCCTCTCGCGTGTGGTCGACAGGGGCCTGGGCAACACTATCACTGTTCCTCCCGCTTGATTGGGAGTAGTACCATCAGTCCCACTGATCTCCCTATGACTGACAAGGCAGACGAATGACGGGAGAGACCCCGTCGGGCCAATGTGTATGGGCACGAGAGACGGACGCATCATACACACAGTACGGGGAATTCTTGTTCCTGTTTCTCTGGTGTGTTGGGAAGGGCAAATACCGACTCGATCTCCTTCTTTCTCCTTCTTGTCTCCTTTCCTTCGCCACGGGGCGCTGATAGAGAGCAAAACAGACAAATCGAGAGCCCACAGACGACATTCTTTCCATTTCCTATCGTCATTCCTTCTCTTTTCCTTTTCTCTTCTTCTTTGGACCTCCACGTTCCTTACGCTGCCAAAGCATTTGTCGAATCCACCCGTATCACAGCAACAACAGGATTATTGTGATTCCTCAAGCACCAACGACCTCGATGTTTTGAATTCCTGAGGGCAGGAGAGGATCTTCTTGTGGCTTTGGCTCTGGCTCTGGGCTATTGGGCTGAACGGAACCGTTGGTGAGCATTCGAGTCGCCAGACAGAAGGACCCACCTCCTTCTTGTTTACGATATGGATCCTCGCTGCCCCATATTGCCTTCTCAGTCTTACTCGTCCCCGTCTGCGCCCAATCCTCTCTCGCTGGTGGTGGCCGAGTACGCTGCAGACAACAACAACAACAACAACACAGTGGGCCTGGCAAGCTATGACCCTGGGACGGCCATCACGGCCACCACGAGTTGTCTACGAGAAGGCCCAGGCGGCAGTGCAAACAGCAGACAGCCTCTCTCCGAGTCGACTGGCAATGTTCAGCATCCGCAACACCAGGCTCAGCATTCCCATTCGCATCAACATCACCAGCAACCGCAATATCACCAGCAACAGCATCATCCCCAGATTCCAACGCACTATCCCGCAGGACAGTATCCTTTGCCATCACTCCAGCCCATCTCACGGTCCTGCACGCCAGGTCTATCGTCCACGCCTTCGCTCGGCGTACCGTCAGCAGTTGGTGGAGTAGGAGCAGGAGGACCCCTTGCGCCGCCAGTCTTGGGATCCAACGCACCGCACCATGGCGCAGCGACAGGCTTGGGCACTACAGGATCTGGAGGCGGTGGCGCCGCTGGCTCGGCAGCAGTAGTGCCGTCGACCTCTTCGATGCGGTTGCGGCGATATCATGAACTCCTGCAGAAGCGAAACCGGAATCCCATTTACGACTGTCCCGAGTTTGCCCAGTATCGCCTTAAGCAAAAGGACAAGGACAGGCAAGTGTGGCCAGACACGCTGGAAAACGCTTTTCTAGACGGTGAGTACGATTCTCTTGCCCAGCTGTCTTGAGGACCCGTTGGTCTTTGTTTTTCGCCAGCGAGGAATCACGGGGTGCAACGGACACTTTGGTCAGCCCCGTGAGAGACTCTCCCCTCGCAGTCTTTCTTTATTATAAATAAAAACAACACCAAAAAAGAAAACACACCTTTCAACAAAGAGAAGAGGATCAGAAAAGTAACACATATTCCACGGATAAAGTGGGCATGCATCTGTCTGTCGAAGATGATTATTGTGGAAAAGGTGACGAGGAAGAAAACAACAGAACAGCTAACCATGGCACTGGACCACCACAACAGCTCTCTTGCTCATACTCCACATGGGCCGCCGCAAGTTCTACATGGGCGGCAAGCAGCACGGCCGCAACATGATCATCTCCGAGTACATCTGGTTGCGGTGGGTGGCCACGCTGCCACCAGGCACAAACCCTAGCAAGGTCTGCGAGGTCAAGGGCAAGGACGGCCGGCTCCTCAATTTGCCTGACGAGCATCCGGACAAGTATCACAAGATGTACCGCAAGCGGAAGCAGGTATCGAGCCATATCCAGGTGCTCAAGGGATTCTTTCGACTCAATTGGGCGTGTAAGTCGGTTGCAGTGTTCTTGATTGTTGCTTGAGTTGTTGTACACCGTCTTCTTGATGTTCTCATCACGGAGGCAACAGGACCCCAGAGAGACTAACTTTTACGACTTGACAGACAACTTCCTCTTCTCCAAGGGCAAGGAAGAAGGCTCAAAGGACAAGAACAAACAGCCAGCACCAAACCGATGGTACAAGGAAAACACAGACCAGCGGTCCTTCAAGGGCGACCCCGTGCTGACGGCGTTGGAGCGCAAGCAGCTGCCAACAGTGCGGCCCAACTACGAGTACTTTCGCCAGCTGCTCGCCATGGACACCAAGGTCCAGGTACGGCCGTCGACGTGCTGGGTCTACGTTGCCAATCCGATGCTGCAGGACAAGCCGGCGTCATCCTCAGTGTCAGATATAAAGTCAACCCACCATGCACAACATAGCCGTCATCATAGCAAAGACAGCCTTGGAAAACCCGAAGATGGTGGACGAAGAGGAGAAGGAGGCAACGGTAGCAGCAACAGCAGCAATAATAACAACAACAACAGCAGCAGCAGCAGCAGCAGTAATAGCATGTACAGCACCGCCAATCCCAACGGCGCAAATACAACCATCAACACGTACCACGCCCGCAAAGGCCTCCTCTTTCGCGAAGACTTTCCTCACCGGTATGCCTTCAACAACCCAGCCCCAGGCGAAGAGTCGCCCTGGACGCCTCGTGAGCGCGAGATTCGCAACATCCGCCGCAACTTCCTCCACGAATACGCTTGGCCGCTGAAACAAACTGAATCCTCATCGGTGCGCGAGGTGCTCGACGAGTGGGAAGGCGAGCACCCAGAGCTGCACAAGATGCTGCGGGGTGTCATGGAGCAGCATGACCTGCAGAACGCCCACGCTCTACCAGCATCCAAGCTGTGCGACATTATCCACGTCGATGTCACCTTTGACGTCCACCGAGTACACTGCCTGCCTGAAGGCACAACCTTTGAGTGGCCATTCAAGATCAGCGTTGCGCAGCCGGGGCTTGTTGACCACGACTGGCGTGTGCGCACCTGGCTGGAGCGGCCCGTCGAGCTGGCACGGAGCAGCAGCGCAGGTAGCAAGGCAGAGGTTGGGCGTGGCGAAGGCCTGGTGCGGACAAAGCACGAAAAGGCCATGTTCAACGAGGTCTCGCATACGCGCGGGTGCAGCGGTGGTGGTGGTGGTGGCGGTGGCGGCGACGACAACCCACACTGCGACTGTCGTAATAGCCGGCCCAGAAGTGGTATTTGGCTGGTGCCTGTGCCAGCCAATACGTGGGCCGAGTCTTTGATGCTGTGTGCGCAGTTTCCACGCTATCTGGTGCCCAAGAAGCGCAACGGCTCTCACCGGTCAAAGAAGGAGGACGAGATGCCCGAGTCGGACACGGTCACGCAGATGGACTTGATGCGCGGGACGGCCATGTTCCAGGAGCTGTGGTCCAGCGCGCCTGTGTCGTCCGGTGCCATGGATCACCTTCATCCTCACCACCTTCAGCACCAACAACCGCCGCAGCCGCAGCAGGCAACATGGACGCGCAGAGCGGTGATTCTGTGGACCTTCAACACGATCCACTTCTTCGACAAGGACAACAACCTCTGCGAGACCCCGGCGGGCACGCAGTGGCGCTTTCTCTCGGCCGTCGACCCGCTGTCTGCCGTACATCAGGAGAGAATGCTGCTGCAAGGCAATTCTGCGCTGGTCCACGTTGCTGCAGACGGAAGTAGTATCATGGATAGAGGAATCATGTCCCCGACGCCGTCTTACCAACTCCTCAACCACCACATGACAGAAAACATGAACGCAGCATTATGGGGCCTGCCAACAGCCGGCGGTGGTGCAGGAGGCGGCGCAGCTCACTCCGCACCTACTTCTCTGCCCGTCTCTCCGCTGGAATCATCGTACGGTCCTTCACCATTGCACGTCCACGGCACTTTTGCAAATGGCCTTGTTACACCGCCTGCCTCGGCCACGCTGCCCTCTACTCTGACCTTTGAGGGCGCGCCCAGTCTGCTTCACCCGCAAAGTGGCGGTGGCCTAGGCGGCGAGCACTTGGGTTACCTGCCCGTGTCGTCGGTTGACACTACCAACAACAGTAATCACAACAAGCAGCACAGCTTCGTGGGTGATGGTGATCTGTACGGGAATCCTTACATGACCACGACAACGGCGCACGGCTCCTTTTACGAAGAAGGAGATGACAACGAGAGCGACACAACCCTTCCGGGTGGCGAGGCAACGGCGACGGTAACCGCGACAACGGATCTCACTGGCTTCAACGCGCATCAGTGGCCAGGCCTCGCCAATGGCAGTAATAGCGCCGTGGGCAACGGAGGTGTGTCGCTTGACTGGGATAATCATGCACTGCACAGCTTGTCCATGGTAGCTGCTGAAGAAATGGCAGCAGTGGGAGACGGTAGTGGCGGTCTTGACGGTGATGGTGGTGATGCTGGAAGGGTTGCAGCGGGCGGCTATGTCGACGAGGATGTTGTAGCAGCGGCGCAGCAGCATCAACAGCATCAGCACCACCACCACCACCAACAACACTCATCCTATGACCCGTTTGCACAACTCCGCGCCGAGGACCGAGAGCGTCGTACAGCAACGCAGAGTCCAGAGGAAGTCGATTATGCCAGACACTATCTGCACCATGCTACTACTACTACTACTACTCACCCTCAACACTCTTCAACCTCGTTGCGAGACACCATGGACCATGCCACTGGAGTGAGACGACAACAACACCACCAGCATGCCGGGGAATCCAGTCAAGACTACCGCGATGATCACTCGGCTGCAGTTCACCACCATCTCAGCCAGGTGACAGCAAGCTGGGGCGATCCTCTCGGCCAGCTGCACCAGCATCAGCAACATCATCATCAACAGTCTCATCATCAGCATCAACACAGCGCCGATAGATTACAGGACTATGGTGCCGCTGCTGCAGCTGCGAGCATGGGCACGCTCTTGGGTCGCAAGCGACGGCGCGAAGACGACGACGAGGCTGGAGGAGCTAATAGATTTGCTCTCGGCGCAATGGGAGCATATGGCCATCGCGATGATGGCAGGTATGCGGCAGCGACGACGCCTACGTATTATGGATCATCAGGCTGATCTGATAATGTCCAAAACATCCGGAGAGTTCGCATGTGCTGATCACAGACACTCGTTAATCTTGTCTTTTTTTTTTCTTCTTCTTCTTTTTTTCCCCTTGTCTTTATGTTGTTTTCTTCTACGTTCTTGGACGGATAACATCAAGGGTTCAAGATACTGATGTCGGATGCAACGTTTATGTTGACGTTTCGAAAAATAATTAATAATTCGCGATATCCCTGGGCTTCCTTTCGCTTTGTAATTCTGATCGACAGTAAAAGAAGATACCTACCTAATAAACATTTGACAAAGAGAGATGAAAGACTTGTTGTGAGATATCATTCTTGCTATCCCCATTTTGTTTCTTGATTTTCTTCTTCTTTTTTTTCTTCTTTTTTTTTTTGGTTACTACAAATTTGTCTTTGAACCTTTTTTTTTTCCTTCGAATTTCTTTACACATCTTCTCTACTCGTCTCGCAGTTTGCTGTTCCAGGCACTGAAGCCGCCGAGAATCGCCTAGCAAACACACCTTGTCAGAGAGTTCCTGGTTGGTGTTTCATGTTTTCTCGAGCGCTGGACCAGTCGCAGGCGTGGACAAGCACGCGGGCAGGGAAGGCAAAACAAATACAGGACAAGACGGGAAAACAAGACATGGAGGGGAATAACCCCCCCTCCCCCAAAAAAACCAAGCGGCAAAAAGGGGGCAAAAGAAGGCAGAGAAGGAGACCACTCGCCGCCCCCTCCTCCTATGAAAAAAAAAAAGATATCGAAGACTGATTGTCAGATCGAGTGAGGGCTTGATAGGTGTACTCTATATAATACGATACCCTAGGAGAGATGCACGTGATGCATTTGAGCACCAATGTACGCTCCAACAAATACATAGACGAGAAACTTAGCATTGAATCAAGAATGAGAATAATCGTTTTGCGAATCGAAGCAGAAGCATGGGTTTGCAGAAGTCACGCAAATCTCCACCAGACCGATGAATGCCACCGCCGCTGCATCGGCAGCAACAGCTATTGTTTTGTTTGTCATCTTCCAGATGACCATCTAGACTCCCGGCTCTTCTTAGACCAGACATAGCTCCCAGATCAGATGAGACGAGTAAAGCGATATATGCGAAACTCCAAACACGGGCGTTGATACTCACTAAACACCCACTCGATACTTCCTGGACCCTACCCGACTACAGCTAAGTTACACACGCGATGCGATGCGATTCGGTGCAATTCGATTCTTCACCGTGTGCCATTCAAAGAGTCCAAGCCCGACCAGATCACTGTGCAGTGTATGTGGAAGCGCACAGATCTACGCAAGTGTGTGGGTGTGGCAAGTGTGGCTATATCTTATTCATTTATCTTGGGACGACAATCGTCTCAAGAATTTCCGACGGTCCTTTTTGTTTTCCTGGCGGGTTTTTTTGTTTTTTTGGGGGGGGGGGTTGCTGCAGTGGTGTGGGAGGAAGAGGGGAATTGTTTAGCAAAACACCAGACACGTGGACATGAAATGAGGATAAGGGGGAACTTGATTGCTGAGTGAGATGTTTGGTGTTCTTGCTGGATGGGGTCGACTGGTTTATTGTCAAGGCGGAGGAGTTGAAAGTGAGGATTTCGTTGTGGTATTGATGGTGATTATGGTAGTTTGATAGTGAGAGAAGACACAGTTCATGCGTCAGCCTCATCAGCACTTGCCAAGGAAAATACTCGAGCAAGGATGCCCAAGTCAAGCCACAGAAGTTAGCCACTGTAGATTCTATCGATAAGGCGACCACACTAGATCGGCAGAAGACGCCACAGCTTCTAGCGGACCAAGGCATTGGAAATGCGTAGCACACTTTGGTCAGGAGGCGTTTCAGCGCCACCATCTGAGACGGAAGAGAAAAAAAAAAAAAAGGAATTGCGCGTACGCACGATCACTATCGTGTGCTAGGAGGCGTGATGTGATCATGTCTGGGAAAATGCCTATGCGCACAAACAAATCGTAATCTGACTCCCCAAGACAAGACAATAATGGTCATGTAAGAATGGTGGGTGGTGAGTGGTGGTGGTTCGTGGGTTGTTTGCCGTTAGTGATTGGTTTCGAGGGGTTGTTGAAACGGTTTCGTCCTTTGCAATACTCGGCGCTGCCAAGCTGTTGCTGTGATCGGCGTTGATAGGTTTGGGTGCTTGTCACGTTTCGATGGATGGATGTGTGTAGAAGCGGGGAGCAATGTCCATGCCCGAACCCAGACGGGGCTTCGGTTGTCGCCCTGCAAACAGCCCCCAAGATAGCAGATAAGATGGATGGCATGCGTTGTCGTCAGACCAGATGGACATCTGAGTCAGGCAGTCAAGTCTGTCTGTCTGTTAGTCAGTCTCTTCAAAATTGATCGTGGCCATGGTCACCGCGCCAGCTTGAACGGAGAGTTTTGTTTCAGGCAACACGGCTGTGATGGACCCCCCAAAAAAAGGCGAATCGGAAAAGAGGCTTCCTCAAGCCTCCTTTTGTGTCTCCGTTCCGCGTCATTGCCGTTGGGCAGTGGCTTGAGGCGGTTGATGAGGCGGTGGAGATGCAAACTTGACCTTCAACTTTTGATGAGTTGGGCGGCTGGCTGGGCTGGCTCGTGGCCTTTTCTGCTCGCTTCTGCAGGCCCCTGCCACGGCCGAGGCCAAAGTGCTGACTTTGAATGGCCAGCAGGCCATCGTGGTGACATATAGCCGCCGGGCCCCTTCACCCAGGTTCCACTGGCGGCTGCGTTGGTGAACAGAAGACAAGCCGGCCAAGCCACGCAGAAAACGAGTGGCCAGCACGAGTCGACATGCAAGAGGGAAGAAAGCGTGTGGAGCAGTTAGACGAGTCCGCGACTAGCAAAACACCACTGGCTCTCAGTGACCCGGCGAGTCCAGGACAGGGGGGTGCGGGAAGGGATGGCACGGACCAGCAAGGTACAGCAAGGGCGCATGGATCGTCTACATACCACTAGCAGTAAGAGTCGATGGACAACTGTCAGTGAGAGTGGCTGCCTTTAGCACCGGACTATGCAGAAGTGCGAGTTCTGCTGCCGAACAGCAAACAGGATGCAAATGTCAGCTTGCACACCACCGTGCATTCATCATC
Source organism: Coniella lustricola (assembly GCA_003019895.1). Classification (NCBI taxonomy): domain Eukaryota; kingdom Fungi; phylum Ascomycota; class Sordariomycetes; order Diaporthales; family Schizoparmaceae; genus Coniella; species Coniella lustricola. The sequence continues at coordinate 109,029 of KZ678432.1, forward strand.
CATAGATGCAATTTTAACCACCGTGAACTTGATCATAACGACTAGAAAGCTTAGCGCCAAGCTTTGCGGGATTCCTTGTCGCAAAACACCCCCAGAGATGCAGAACGGGCAGGAACGGGGGGGGCCCACAAGAAACGACAAGCGTTGGACAAGGCCCAGGTGCCAAAGAGCTCGTCCCGCGCTGACAGGGTTGGCCCCGCCAGAGTCTGCAAGAAACAGAGCCGCCCGCCGCTTTTTCCGACCTCACCTAGCAACAAGTCCTCCAAGCTTGCTGGACTTGACAACCTGACGAGCCTGGGCGGACGAGCCTCAAAGCTGCGACTCCACCTAGCGATGAGTGGATGGGAAGCCTTCCTGCCTTTTCTCGGAGATGCCTGGGCGGAACCCCGACGCTGGTGGTGGTGGTGGTGGTGGTGGTGACTCAGTCTGGGTTGCAGAGCTGAGTATTCCTACATGCGATGCTGTCATACTGCGCAGTCCACCTCGTGTTGGGTCTTGATGAGATGGTGGCATTGACCGAGGTTTGTACATTCGATATGTCCTGACGGGCAGCGCAGCATCGACACCAGAAGGCGTAGATGTGTCTGTTGTGTGGCTTGTCTCGAGAGAGTTGCGTGGTAAGCTAGGGGTCCCTGTCCATGCTCTAATGGCCCGATACGTACCTGCACTCGGCAGGGATGCTTCCAGTTCGCCGACTCAGATACCTGGGTACTTGCCAACCTACTCGCTCGCTTTCCACCCACGCACGCTTCTCGCGCTGCCTGCTGCCCAATCCAACGACATGCCAACTTCTTCTTCTCGTTCCTCGCATAGCACCATGGATCTCCAGAGATGGGATGCCATAATGCTCCACTTGCTCATCACCCGCTCGGCCCGTCCTGTCCTTGCAACCACCCTCGATCTAGACCCTTTCTCCATCTCCAAACAGGCCCGCGAGCCCTCTCAGCCTCTCGTTGCCCAGCTGCCCGCGTGCCTGGCGCTGCCCGGCCCAGATACTGCCATCTCGTCCTGTTTTCTCGGCTGCCACACCCGGCCAGGCACTCGGCCAGACACCGCAGTACTTGCTCAGTCGCGGGCTGGTCTCGTCTCGTTCTGCCGACTAGCCGTACCGCTGTCGTGCTGTGTTGCGCTTGCGTCTGTGTCGTGCATATCAAGTACCAGAATCGACCTGCAGCTCTCTCCTCCTCCTCCTACATAGTACCTCGCCTTGCTTGACATTGTGCTCTCTTGCTCTGTCTTGTCTCTTTTGCTCGCCCACCGCACGTGGAAAGGCTGTCTGATCTCTTCCACTCCTCCTGCTCCCAACAATCAGCATTGTTTCGACCATTGAGGCTGAGAACAATCGCAGCCTGCTTGCCTGGACAAAGGCTGTTGTCATTGATCAAGACCTTTATTGACTTGATTGTCAACCACCTCAACGACCACCATCCGCCCAGACCTGTGTGCCTTTCAGCTCATTGTGCACAATGCTATTGTGATTGAGCACATTCTCTCTTCCCTATTTTTTCTTCTTCCTTTTCTTGCCTTCTTGACCCATCAGCTGGCCTGATTTTCACATCGCTGGACGCTTTACCAATCCTTTTTCTTCTCCGTTTTCAACAACTCAATCGAGCATCACTTGAGGCTGGGCTTCAAGTCATTCCTGAATCTACCTCCACCCGCCACCCAGTCACCGCACCTATTCTGACTGGCCAAGTCGACCTAAACCAACAATCACTGTCGCCAGACACTTCGACTCGAACCATCTCAAACGTCACATACTTCTACCAACCTCGACGCAACTCTCTCACGCACGCTTCCTCCTCAATCCAAACTCCACACCCAACTTCATCAACACACACACACACACATCCACCATGGCCAAGAGCAGTATACTCCTCAGACAGGCCCTCGTGGCCCTTGCCGGACTCTCCAGCCTGCCCACAACCACCGCCCACTCGTGGGTCGAGCAGCTGCAGCGCATCGCCGCCAACGGCACCCTCGTCTCACCTGTTGGCTACCAGCGCGGATTCGTCGCGCGTGACAATCCTCTTTTCAAAGGCGACGTGACTGACGATCTGTGGCAACTACCTGCCAACGCTCTGGGCCGCACCAAGATCTACGACAACGACACCATCTGCAGCCCGCAGCAGTCGACGAGCAACTACACGGCCGAATTTCCGCGTCTTGTCACCGCCGCCGGCGACTACATTGCCATGCGCCACGAGGAAAACGGCCACGTTACGCTGCCTCAGAACCAGGCCAACAAGCCTCGCAACCGTGGCACCATCTACATCTACGGCACCGACAACTCGCTGCCCAACGACACCCTTGTCAGCATCCACAAGGTCTGGACCGTCGACGGCACGGGTGGTGATGGCCGCGGTCGTCTGCTCGCCACGCGCAACTACGACGACGGCCAGTGCTACCAAGTCAACAGCGGCGCAATTTCGTCCTCGCGTCAGGACCAGTTCGACAAGGTCGCCACGGACCCCGAGGGCGCGGATCTCTGGTGCCAGTCCGACATCCAGCTGCCCAGCGACATCACCACGGGTGCAAACTACACTCTCTACTGGGTCTGGGACTGGCCCACGCTCAACAAGGCCAACGCCATGCCCGGTGAGGAAGGCGTCAACGTGACCCGCCAGGAAATCTACACCTCGTGCATGGACTTGGAGATTGTCGACGCCTGCTCCGACGCCCTCGGCGACTCGACGGCCTGCGCTTCTAACAGCACGGCCACCACAAAGACCAGCATCGCCCAGAGCTTCGACAAGAGCCAGTCGTATGGCTCTGCCGCCGTTCCCCAGGAGCTGACGGGTAATTTTGCCGTGAACGTCGAGGATGCTCCTGCCGACAGCAGCTCCAACGATGGCATGTCTGCTCCTCCCAGCCTGGCTGCCAGTGCCGTTGTGGCCTCGACTGGCACTGCTTCCACCTTCTCGACTGTCACCAAGTCCAAGGGCAGCAGCCACCACACCTCGTCGGCAGGTGGTGAGCAAGACGGTCAGACTGTCACCGTGGCCATGAGCACAGTCACAGTCACGGCTGTAAGTTCTCCTTCCTAAACATCTCCATCCATCAAATATCACAAGGGAGCCAACGACTGACAGATTATCAAACAGGGTGTAACAACAACAACCGTAACCGCCACAACGGTCACGGCAGCAGCCAACGCCGCTGCCACCAGTGAAAGCAGCGCGTCAACTGACTCTGCTGCCTCTGCCACCACCAGCGCCCCCGGCGTCGTGGCAGAAGCCAGCAACGGCGAGCTCGGCGTGCCACGCACACAAGGTGTCGCACCAGCCGTCACGCCCTTTATGCAAAACAGAAGAAGACGCTCGAGAATCTCTATTCTCGAGTGAGAAAAAACAAAAACAAGACAAAGCAACAACTCGAATTTGAAAAATATCTTTGACACCTGCTCGGCTTCTTACAGCGTGCCATGATATTTTCTCTTTTTTGTACAATATTCTTCTTCTTCATCTTCTTCTTATTTTCTTCTTCTTCGCATGACTGCGCCATCTACCCTTTCCTACCGCTGTAGGACAAATCGGTTTGGGGATTAAGTCAGTCAAGGTTCATAGGGTGGAATATCTTTTTTTCATGCAGCATGATTGATGAGTTAGGCTTCGGTTCGGTCTGTTTTGGTCGGCTTGGGCTGATTTGGGACTGGCCACACAGGGTCTAATAGACCCCTCTTCTGGTCACGACGTACATACGTCCGTACATGCATTCATCATACATACAGAGCATGACATACACAAGGGAGCGAGCTGCCCCTCCAACGACGGGATTATTTGGTCAATCGGGAAGGACAGGGAAAAGTCCTAGATGGATAGTATCAAATACCAGGAAGCTCGACTATTTCTTTTCTTTTCTTCTTTAATGGTGATACCGTGGAGGATATGGAAACGAGTATGGATGAACCATGGAAATGAACACGCATACAAGGGAATGAAAAGGAGGATATTGGCTGGACCATACATACACACACACACACACACACAAGCACAAGAGCACAGGAATGGAAACGGGGACAGACATGGAATTGGCAAATTGATATACCCCACAAGATTAAAGACACCGCGCAAGACAACTGAGTGGAACTGAGTGGGATGATGGACGGCATGGCACCACATCTTGATGATTACAGTGATGGTGAATTTGAATCACGTGTGAAGAGATTTGACTTTCATGGCGGGCGTTCGTCTGGATTTATGGCACAGTTGGCAACTTATACCCAGGTGGTTTTGGTTTGAATTTTTTGATTGTTTCTTTAGTGAATATACTGTTGTTTGAGTTTCTGGAGTTCGTGCTTTACTATAAGGTAAATCGCGCCCGCTCGGCTTTGAGCACTTCACTGTTGACGATTTCGTGTTGATTTCTTTGTCCCTTGTGCTCTCCCAAGGAAGCTGTATCTTGTCTTGATGTTCCTTTGAATGTATGAATGCATACCTTTGTGCACACGCTGAGCTTTTGAAACCGCAACGTATATATCTGCCACTTCTGCCATCCTGGTCTCCAGCCAGCCCTGCATTGAAGAACCCACAACACACACAGATATCTATACCGCATCAACCAAGACCTTTAGCACGCAGGCAGCTCAAAGCTCATAGCTCGCCGCACTGCGCTATGGCAACATCCAGATCCGGCACGTCCTTGCCCCTGCGGCCCGTTTTGGTCGCCTCCATCTTCTTGACAACGTCCATGCCGTCCGCCACGCGTCCAAAGACGACGTGCTTGCCGTCGAGGAACGGTGTAGCCACCGTGGTGATGAAGAACTGGGAGCCGTTTGTGTTGGGGCCGGCGTTCTGCGTTTGCTCTTGGTCAGCGTTGTTGGGGCGAGATGAGAAAAGAGTTGCGCTAGAGAAAGAAGGAAGAGATTGAATGTGGAATTGTGGAAACGAAAAGAGCTTGACAGGACGTACAGCCATGGAAAGGAGACCCTCGGTTTCGTGCTTGAGGCTAAAGTTCTCGTCGGCAAAGCTTTTCGTGCCGTAGATGCATGTTGAGCCGGTGCCGTCGCCGTGAAGGAAGTCGCCGCCTTGACACATGAACTTTGGGATCTATATTCGTTTTGGTTAGGGTGATTCCTCACGTCCTCACTGGGCCGGGGAAGATAGAATTCTAGGTGACTTGCGCCCGAGAAGCGAAAGAAGAAGGCAATGGATCGGAACAAGGCCTTACTATGCGGTGGAAGCGCGATCCCTTGTAGCCCTGCGGCTTTCCATTGACCTTGTACTCGCCGGTGCAAAATTGGCGGAAGTTTTCGGCCGTCCGCGGCACGACGTCCTTGAAGAGTTCGAATGTGACGCGGCCAAGTGGTTCTCCTGTAGAATTTGGTCGGGGTCAGCAAAGATCCCTTAGAGTGTATCGAACCCGTTCAATGAGCTCTGGTCTTTCTGTGTGGTCCCTGTCATCCTGACGAGAGATGTTCCCGGAAATGCTCGGTGGAACGGATCTCAGGCAATGGTGACAGTGTCTGGGATTAAAGTCCTTGGGAAGGTCAGGGCAGACTATAGTCGACGTCTCCTCCAGCATGGACTGTTCCATCTCCGCCAGCGCACCAAAGAATATGGCACCATCTCATGTCCATGCAACATTGTCTACTCCATCTGTATGTCGTCTGATACGGGAGTCATGCTGGCATCAAGTCCGTCCAGCAACCTATGCCCTGTCATGGAAGATCGAAACTTTCGCTCTGGGCTTGAGAACCATGACAGAAAAGGACGGGAAAAGGCTTGACTTACCGCCCAGTGTGATGTCAAAGAAGACCCTATTCAGTCCGTTATTAGCAAGTATTTCATACCAAGCCCCAGACCAAGCACCATCGACACCGTTGCCACGTTCATCACCACCAGCCTCTCAACGCGTGGCTGGAAAAGAGGCAGGCAGGGGGTTAGGGTTCTGCCTTGCAAAAGCTAGCATTGCCTGTGCTTTGGAAAGCAAAGAGGCTGGCCACACTGATGGACTCACAGAGGGTTGCCATTCTCAGGCAGCTGCGTCGGTGCCATGGTTGTTGATGCTGCACAAGAATATAGTGAAGTGGAATGCCAAACTGTTGTCCTGTTCTTTCTCTCGGCCCCTGGGTGTGGAAGGTTGAGGTTGAGGTTGAGGTGCCGGAATTATCACCGCTCAAGGGTCTTGCAATAGACAGGGGTGCCAGGCCTGTGCAAGGGTTGGGGCTCTTTCCCATCTGTGTTTTTTCTTCTGTAATATCATCACCTTTTTTGCTTGGTTGCTCGCCTTGTCAGATTTGTGAATGCAGCCTTTTCTTGAAAGAAGCCTCATTCAGTTAACTCAGTTGATACTCTTCCAGTGACCGACTTGCTCAAGACAAAAGTATGAGCCTATATTCCTACAGCTCAGAGCTCTATACTGCCGATTAATTGCTCTTTTACAAGATGGCTTTTCTGAACATACCTATTTACCTAGAGAGCGTTTCTGATATTCAGAGTTCTTATTAGAGATTCTTCTTAATCATTTCATCCTCCTCGTACGCTGAACTATCCATAGTCGGTCGCAAAGACCATGGAGCTAAGGCAGACGAACAGCTCCATTGTAGTCCACCAACCATTACCAGCCTGGTGGTCATCTTACCCTGGTTGCCTCATCTCTAACCAAATCAGCTGCTCCTATCATACGACCTCCTAGCAAACATTGAACGTCATGACTATTCGCCACGGTGATTATTGCGGAAGCAAGAAGAAGACTGCAGTGCAACCCAGCTCAGTGTCACCATGTGGTACATGGCAACCGTTTGCCCTTTCTCACGTCATGTCAGGTCTAGGTCCCTCGAAGGTCTCTATTTCCATCTAGTCTTTTCTTTTTCATGACTCGGCTGTGTATTGTATAGCAATATCATGTAGTTATAAGGGTCCTATGGCATCGCTCATGTGCTCAGTGGCGCGGCCTGCTACAAGCATATATGGGTATTGGCCTCCGTGGTAAAAGTACAGAGCAACAGAACTCGCCAGGGCAACAAGCTGTCTATCACGAAGAGTTCTGGGTACGGCTGCATCCAGCCAGCAGCCTTTTCACCTTTGGTGACCCATGGCAAGTTTCCAATCAAGCTTCACGGGCATGAAGCATCGTGGCTCCTATGCTCAGAACCAGAAAAATCACCCTCCCAACTTACTTAGTGTGTCTAATTTGGTATTAGATACTGCTTCTAGACCACTCTTCTTGTCACAGACTTCAGAAAGCACCTGAGCATCCAGGCAGACCAGGCAGATACTTGCCAGCCTGCCAACCTTGGGCCCGCGGCCACAGCATCGGGCCACGTCTGACCTGTTCTCCGGAAAGAAAACTGAGGCACGTAATCAAGAAAAGGCCATCCAAACCATCACACGAATCAAGAAACATCAACACCAGGTCGCATCTCAACCAAGGGTCCAAGTTCGCCAAGGGTCTGGCCACAGCACTTCCACATCTTTCTGGGCCCATGTGGCGAGCTTTCTATTCGAACCTTGGCCCTTTCTGGGACAAGTAGTTGCGGGCTGCTTGCTTGCTTGCAGGTGACAGTGGCTTAGCTGGAACTTTGCTTGGGCAAATGTCAGCTGCCAGAGTCAAACCAAAAATCCCAAACTCTCTGCCTACTCTCCCGTATCATCCGTACCGCCTCGCACGATTTCGCACCTCGGAGCGTGCCGATGATCGGCGCAGCAAGACGAGACAAGTCTTCCCGTCCGGCTGCACCAAGCCCGCAGTAACTAGAAGTAGAACTAGTCAAAATAGTCAATCATCAGGGGAAAGTCTAGTTCTTTGCTTATTGATTGTCACTCGTTTCAATGCCAAAGTGTTTGTTTGTTTGTTGGGGGGGGGGAGAGAGAGAACGGACGAGAGCTTCCTTCGGGTCCTGCAGAGTAAGTGGCACAAAGAAGATATTTGGTAGGAGATGGATTGCTCATTCTCAATTGTACATGATGGGATCTGTGACTTGCTGAGTCTTGTACGCGAGCACATACAAAGATGCATGCCCGACGTCCGAGTCCTGCTGGCCATATGTAAAGAAGGGAAAGAAGAAGCACTAGAAGGAGACTTGATTCACAACGGCGCTGATCAAAGTACACAGCACCGAGCGACCAAATCAATCAAGCAATCTACCATGCATAATCATCAGGTTTCTCCCTTGAGACATTTCCATCCCCCAATCCACGAGCATATACTCAGGGATGGAACCAACACAGTACTCATCAGTAAATAGGTCGATCACTTACATGCCCACGTGTACGTAATGTACAGGTTACAACACCCCTTCTCTGGGCTTGCGCCTGCACCTGCACCTGCGTCACATCGTCGTTTTGCTAGTCGATAGTACTGCTTCTACCAAATGATCCTGGGATATACCGAGCCCGGACATCTTGCTTGGGCGTTCGGAAATATAAACAAGCCCGCGCGCAGCGTCAGTGTGATTCTGTCATCGGTGTCTTTCTTGGAGGCGGTGCTCTGCGAATAGGATTTGGATCGATAGCCTGTAAACAAGAACACTGTGAAATGTGAAACAACAATGCTTTATTGTTGATGGTATCGAGGCCAAGGCCTTGGAGACTCACGTCCAGCTCCTCAAGTTTTTCAAAAATAAGAGGACATGACAGACTCCTCAGCATGCTTACAGTCTGCGTTTCTTTCAAATAAACCACTCACCATCACCCAAAATACACAAACTCGAAACTTGGTATTGTGTAGCACATGCCGGCTCTTCCGCGCCCATGCAGCAATCCTCCGAAAGTCGACGACGCTGTGCAACTGGGGCTTGACACATAAGGACCAAACCCAACAACGAAAGAGCAGCAACTGCTTTGGTATATTGAATGGACGAATATGTGTACAGGTCGCGGGATACACAGTACTTGGCGCATATTGGATGGCGTTGGCTTGAAGATGCCGTCCTATTTGTTGTGCTGTGGTGAGTATAGCAGTGATATGTCAGTGGCATATACCACAGGGAGAGCCAGCAGCGTGTGAATCAAGAAATAACTTCATACAAGTCTTTAGACACGCAATATAAGATCTTGTTGGCTGGGAACAGTTTCTGAGAACAGCGTCTGTGCTCGATCGCATGCTTTCAGCACAGCTCGTCCTGTCACCGTCGCGCTCAGATACCTGTGACCTTACAGCGCACTGATGGTTGCAATACAGTCGAGGCTGATGAAAACCCATTACCAGTGCACGTATGTATCTGTGCTCAATCCGGGATAGGGGGGTGGGTTTGGCAAAAGTCAAAGTATCATCACACTTCCCACAGAGCAGATACACTCACACGGGCGCTTCGAGGCTTATGCACCCCGACTTGCGTGAACCAGTGAGACTTTGGGCCCCAGCCACACTTGCTCGCTCTTGTTCCCTGCCCGGTTGCATCAACAATGTCAGCCAGCCAGCCATCCAACCGCAAAGGCAGCCATTTCCCTACACCCCCCTTCATCACACTTTAACATACGCTGCCGACCCAACCGGATTCAGGAGAACCCGGGGGCGATGTTGAGCGACATAACACAACACAACAATGTAATGCAAATAGCATTACAGCCAAGCAGACGACGAGGAAAATAAGACAAAAACATAGAAGCAGAGAAGGCATAAGTCAGGATTGCGGTTAGGAAACGGTTTTGTACAAACGAGGCACAGGGCGCAGGATGGTGCTGCGCTTGCCGAAACGGCCCCAGGACAATCTGTAACGAGTCTGATTTCAGGACTGTGGAGCCCCCCATGTTCATGTTGGCTGGCCTGGGCTGAGTCTGTCCTGCTGAGTCTGTCCTGCTTTCCGCGGTTCTGGGGTTCACCGACCCAGCTCTGCCAGACCGGGTGTCGAGTGAGGTGTCTGGTTGTAGGGCTGCTGACTCTACATGGCAGATGGGTGGACGTGATTGGGTAGGTTAGCAACTATTGAAGGCGGTCAAACTGGGAAATCCGGTAGCCGCAGCCCTGACAGCGGAGTGGACGGACCAAAATACCCCATTGAGGCTGCCATAGATTTACTCGACACAGTAGGCAGGTCGATTCGGTAGGCTGTTGGAAGGATTCAGAGTCCTGGCCCAGAAGTATCGTGTCCTTGAGCCACCAAACCTCAAGCCTCAAGGCTGGCGGTGCTGGCCATCGGAGCACGCGCATAAAGATCGACGATGCTCAAACGGGGCCAAATGACCCAGAGCAGAAAGGCAACGCCGAGTGCAAAAGACAGTTGGTGACTCAGGTTGCACTGGAGTTTCTTTGATTGGAGTGTTGCATCAGGAGAGGCTGACTGGCTGCGACGGCTGAGAGCATTGGTGGGCGGGCGCAAAGGCAATGGCATGCATACCAAGTTGAAGGATGGAACAGACTCGCCCCCAAAATAGCAGACGCAGGGGCCGGGCCGAAGATTGAAAGCGTATTCCCAGCCCGGAGGGACCGTGTGAACCGTCCACCTGAGCCGTTGCCGTTGCTGATGCTCGTGCTGGTCCAGAAGTTCAGGAATGCAAAAAGCCAATATTTCCCGGATCACGTGGTTACGACTCAAGCCGGCCTGGCTGGGAATAAAGTGGTTGCAGTTGTGTTGTCGGAGGAATGCGAATAGAGAAAGAGCAAGAGAGCAGAACGCAGGAGAGCACAGGGACGCTAGCCTAATCGATGACGTCGACTAGGCCGGATCCGTGAATCCCGGTGGTCTCGACCCTCAGCAAGAAGGCGAAGAAAGAAAAACACAAGGCGCAGCCAGCCAGCATGGTCGCCCCGAGGTATGTGCGTGCTAGAGGACCGCAGCGTGTAGTTGCATCTCGGCGTGAGCGTGTCTTCATACTGATTCCACGGTTCTCTGTCTTGTTTTCGCCTGTAAGTTGAATAAGCAGGTATGCTAATTCTGATTCTGATTCTGGTGCCGGGGCTGGTGCAGGTGCTGCAGGCCTGTGCAGCAAAGTGCTTTTAGTAATGCAGTGCTGTACCACAGTAGCCCTGCGCTGCGCGGGCCTGTGGCAGCCCTAACCCAACAAGCCAAGAACACCCAGGATGCTGCACTGACAGGCGAGCCCCACTGTCGGGTGTCCATCCAGCATCTCAAACGCGGGGGTGCTGCTTGGCTTCCAGAGCTTCCAAGTTGTCATTTGCAACGCACAATTATGGCCCAGATTCGCTCAACCAGCTGCAGATCCGTCAATCTTGGGACTGGCGGTCTGGAGAGCTTGGAGATCCGAGACTGGGGAATTCAAGGGTCATCACTGGGCTTGCAGCTATGGATCGCATCTACGATAGGATTGATATTTACTTTGCCGATGTAACTGGTTGTCTTGCAGGTACGTACTTGGCAAGCAGGGCACGCTGCCCAAGTACCAAGTATCAAGTAGCCGCACCCAGGCCCGGGAACCAAGGCGTTCGAGTCTCACCCTGCCGCCAGTGCGGTGCAGAAAGAGAAAGACCCAAAAGACACCTGTTTTTAGTCCTATAGCGTCCGCCAGCTGCGGTGTTGCCGCCAGAGCGGAAGGCAAGAGAGGGAAATAGAAGAGAAACACTGTTGGAAGTGCTGGTGTCTTTGCCTGCTCTGCCTGCTCCATCGTGCTGCAGATTCCTGTCAGGCGATCCACTACCCTGGATGCACCGATCCGCCGATGGCGCTGGTTCGTTCGACACCCGACAAGAAAGTAAGGATGTTGTGATCGTCTCGCAGTCCTTGCTGGATTCCAAATTGTTTGCTAATTGGACATGTTGGATGCTCATGACACATATTTGCTTGCTTGCTGCTCATCTAAGCAAATCAATTGTCGTCCTTTCTTCCCAATAGCTGGCGTACCAGCGTGATTACAGCGTACAGCCTACCGCCTAAAGCCTCGCGCTATAGCGTCCTAGCGTGCTGGCGTACGTACTGTGCCAGCACCTACCAGGTAGATGTGCTGCACTGAGCAGGCCAACTCTTGGGGTTATCCCTGTCGCTGCTGCTCTGTGCCTTCCTGCCCTCCTCGTTACCTTCGATTTCCGCTGCCGGCGGCGGCGAGACGGCGAGGAGAAACCGAGAAACCCCCCTCCCCACCCAAACCACAAGCCGTGCCAACCGTTTGCGGCTTAGCCTCACTGCCCGCTTCCCTGTCGACCCCCAGTTCACTGGCCCTGCCTGTGCGCTACACCCAATGCCCACTACCCATCGCTCACTGCAGCACCAGCGAGCGAGGGCCTGTAGGGGCTCCTCTAGCAGAAAGTAGAAGTAGAAAGAGCGCCTGCCTTCCCTTTCCATGCCCAGACTTGGCTCGGATGTCCGCTCGTCATTTCTCATTACCTCGTCGTCCTCGCCCTCTTTCTCCACTCCACATCTCAAACCCTCTTTCGCCCGCCCACTCACCCACTCGTCGTCAACCACTCGCATTTCATCTGGGCCTCTGCACGCCGGGATCCCTGTCTGTGGTTTCTCTTCTTCTTCTCTACTTCTCCCTCTTCTCTTCTACTTGGCCCGCCTGTTCGCCTTTTTCTCGCCTGTCTGGCATCCACGCCGAGCGGGTCTTTATCCGTCTTCCAATCCTGCCTCCAGAGAATACAGATCCAGCTGCATGTTTCAACGGCTCAGTCGATGAAAATCGCCTTGGCTGCGAGTGATTAGCCGCGGCATTCGTCGCACAGCACGGCGAGGCGCTCCGTCCTCTTTCCCACACGTCTAAATCTCCGGTGCTGGGTTGGGTTCTTATCTACCACGACTCCGTGCCAGCCACGAAACTTGGACTGAGGGGGCCGCCTTCTCCATATCATCGTCACTGTCACCGGCACCATGATTCTCGATACTCCCGACTTGGCCGGCGTAGCCCACGTGGCTGTGCGTGCCCTCCAGCATCAAGCCCGGCAGACGACCTCGAGCATCATTTCCAGCGCTCTGTCAGCATCAACTACCGCGGACCCAACCGCCTCGTCCTCCACAGTTGCAACGCCCGCGGCCACCACCACCGGCGGCGGCGGCGGCAACAATAACAACAATAACAACAACAACACTGGCTCTTCGCCGTTGCTGTTTTTCGTTGCACTTGGTTTTGGTGTGGTTTTCACCAATCTCTGGTTCGTATTCGTGGTTGATTCGCAAGACGATGCGCAAATGGCATCATTACAGACAAATGGATTGACAAAGGATGTAGGATTATTGTTGGAGTAAAGTATTGCTTTCGCTACAATGCCCGCAACCGCAACCTGCGCATTACTGGAGAGGATGGCGAGCCCATTAACCTCGAAAACATGCCTCAACATCCACGCCGGCGCCGGCGGGAGAAGAAACTCATGACGATAGACGAAGTGAACGAGAAGTTCCCCATGATGAAATACAAGAGCTGGGTGGCTAGCCGTGCGCAGGAGGGATTACCGACCCGAGGAGGAATATCGCAACCGCCAAGTCGCGCGGGCAGTCTGAGAAATGCCGATGGAATTGTGTCCTTGAACAAAGAGCGCGAGTCGACCGATGAGAGACCCGAGACTGCTGGCGATTCGATCACCTCGTCTCCATCCCATGATGAGACAACTGCCCAGCACACCGAAAAGGCTGCAGTCGCAGCTGAACTTGCAGAGGAGCACAAGAAGCCCACAGATGCCACAGCCTCTGGCACGACCCAGAACTCCAACGACACTGCTGGTAGCGACGACGAACACGATGAAGAGGACGATCACATTCACGATGCACTGCCCCCAGAGGCATTGGAATCGTCTGGAGATACATGTGCTATCTGCATTGATGGACTCGAAGACGACGATGATGTCCGTGGCCTGACCTGTGGTCATGCCTTCCACGCTGTGTGCCTTGACCCATGGCTGACCAGCAGAAGGGCATGCTGTCCCTTGTGCAAAGCGGACTACTACACCCCAAAGCCACGACCAGCACCGGCAGATGGGACACACAACCTTGAAATGGGACCCATCGTTTCCATTGCACAGGATCCTAGGACGACTAGAGGAAACATGCCAACCAGACCAGGGGCCGCCTGGACCTTGTCTGGCCGTCGCAACCGACTTGGCCTTCCAGGCTGGAATAGAAATCGCCAAGAGTCAACACAAATATCCCCACGCACTTCAGTAGCTGCGCCGAGACGTTCGCAGAATACTGGTTTCATGGCCCGCGCAATAGCTGCGACTCGAAACCAGCCTCGGCGCTCTGGCAATGAATCATCAACCGCCACTACAGATAGCCAACCACAGGGTCTGTTTGCAAATGTTCGGATGCCAAGATTCAATTTTCCCGGTAGATCGACACAGTCGAATTCGAATAATACCACCGAGGTATCTCCCTCAAATCTCGAAGCTGGTACGCGTGCCAATGCAGCTAGATGACAGCTGGCAGACGGCTAAATCTTTGAATTGAACTATTTTTTTGTTACCACCTTTATTTACCACCTGAACTATGAAAAGCACACTGTGCCGAACACTTGTGCCATGATTGGCTTACATATTGAATCCCACTCCGGTGCAATCAACTCAATTCATATGATTTCGAATATTCACGCGCACGCAGTTAGACATTATGTGTGATACGACTCTTCAACATACCGAGTCTGCTGGTCGGATGAGAATCCGAGCGCATTCTTTTGAAGTGGCACGTTTCACAATCGAGACTTATATCGTGCGTAGGACATAACGATACATCATCGATCTGGACTCTTTGAAGGCAAAGATGAAGCGAAGGACAGATGATACGGGCAGGCCGTTCAAATTGTGTGGCAAAGAATCTAGGGGTTTCGCTCAAGGACAACTACGGACGGGACGGACAGCGCATAAGCTGTATTTGCAAAGCGGAGTTTTATGTAAGGGGTCTTACGGGGCGGGGCGTCTATCGTTTGGAGTCGCATGTTTTTTCCTTCCGCATATGATGGCTTCTTATTTTGCTTTTCAACATTTCAATTCCTGACCCCATATGCGATGTACAAAACGGTAGATATGGTATATGCCTTTGAAGTTGACTTGATATTAGGGATGGTAATTTGGCAAAGTCAAAGTCTAACGTTTGACATTGCCATCTTTGCAGAGATCTAGCTTCTACCACGAGATAAGACAAGCGCTTTCATTCATAGGAAATTCCCCTTGGAGAACCTGCCACCGAAATCTGCCGCCCTGTTGAGCAGCTGCTTCCGCTGCGAAGCAGTAATCTTGCCACCCAGCCCCATGTCCTTTTCGCGATCAAATGCCCTCTTGCTCGGATCGTCATCCTCGTCGTCGCCGCCGCTGGCCGGTCCCCCTTTCTTTGCTCCGCCGACATTCTTATCGATGAGGCCTGCCTTGCGCGCAGCTTGATGTTCCTCGTAGAGACTCTTACCGCGGGTTTGTTCTGTAAATGCCTTGATCTTGCCGTCGCGGTCGGAATCCGTCTTGTCGTTCGTGACGCGGCCGCCACTCTTACTTGACGATGGAGCATGGGAAGCCCCCAGACCATTTGCTGCAGACCCACGACCCAGCACCGCATCCGCAAGACGCTTGACTTTTTCCTCTGGCGTTTCGGTCCAGATGCTGCTGATTTCGCTGTTGCTGCCGTCTTTGGGTCGCGTGGTGGCGCTCGCGCCCGATGCAAACTTGCGTGAGCGAATCTTGGTGGGGTCACGCTCGCGGTAGCCGTCGGAGGCAGAGGGCGGGGCGAGCATCCAGTCGTCACGTTTGGGCGCTGCTGGAGCTGTGGTGGTAGAAGAGAGGGATTGGCGCGTGGATGGGTTATTGGCAGAGGAGGGTTTAGACGCTGATGGGAGGCTTGGACCGTAGTCGTCTTCGTCGCTGGCACTGTCAGAGGCGGATGGGGGTGAGGCAGGACGTTCGAGGAGGGGCGCTGGGGGTGCCGCTGGCCCAAAAACACGTTTCGGAGCGTCGGAGGTCGTTGACTGTGCTGGTGCTGGTGTTGGCGCTGACGTTGAGCCTGTGTCGAAGTCGGAGTCTGAATCATCAAGGGCGATCTCGTTTGTGTTTGTGGGAGGTGGAGGATGCATGGCAGGGCCTATCGAGGGCTTTGAAGGTGCAGTCGGTGGAGAAGTTGCTGTTGTTGTACTAGGTATGGATGGGCCGTATGCATCATCGTCAGAGTCGCTGTTTTGCGCATTCTGGGCGCCACGGCTTGGTCGCGATATTTTGGATGGTGGTGAGTCTGGGTCGTGGTCGGAGTCGGAGTCGCTGCTGCGCTTGCGCTTCGCGAGGTGTGGTGGGAGTTGAGGGCCGATGGACGACATGCTAAGTGTCTCGTTGTAACTTTTTGAAGTCTTGATGCTGTATGCTCAGGTCGTTTATATGTGGTATATATGATGGCCGTTGAGCTGTGGAGGAGAGCACTTGTTGTTTGATGTTGATGAAAGTGTGAGAAGTCAATCAGCAGCCGTTTTGCGGTGGCGGCCTGGGTTGGTTGTACGTTCTGAGCGTTCCCCCGTCATATCTTATCGCTGGGCTATCCTCGGTTAGCAAGCACTATGCCATGCTTAGCAAACCCCAGTAGGTGCATGGATAGCGGGCGGCTGTAGTGGGCGCAAGGCTGGGGGAGCTGCGCAAGCAAGGCAAGCAAGGTCACTAAGGCGAGCAGCAAGACGGTGGACTAAACCAACGAGCTTACTCGCATACAATTGCTTCATTGCTGGCTGCGGCCATTTCCTCCAGACGTCATTACTCTCCTCCCGACGCGTCTGGTCCAAGGCATTGCGACGACCACTTTCCAATCTTTTGAGTTCTGCTGCCGACAGCCCTTGTCGAACGACCCCCACCACCGCCTGGAAGCCATGCGCACCGCCGCGCCGGCCCGATGAGCTCACCACTAGAGGAGATGGAGGATGTTGCTGCTGCTGGCGAGGAGGATCTTGTCGAGGAGCTGATCCCCGACTTGGCAGACCTGCCTCCTGTGCAGGAAGATGGACAACAAGACGGCAGAGACGCTCACCACATTACCGAACTGCTCGAGCAAGAGCGGCGGCGGTTGTCTGACGGCGGACCACAAGAGGAGGACGAGCTGCAGGAAGACACGGGCCTTGTCAACCGATACGAGCAGGTCGTGCACGAGGAAGATCCAGATGCTGGCTCAGAAAATTTGTCTGTTGACGTGCCACCAAAAAGCGTTTCCAGTCCGGTAGAGTCGACTGTCTCCATTCCCGACGATACTCCCTCTGTCCAAGTAGGTCGTCAACAGTGTTGATATATATATATATATATATATATATATATATCTGCGTCACATGCGAACATCTGGTCTAATTTATATATATACAAACAAATAGGGATCTGTTCTCTCTTCTCCTGGCAGCAGCATCCTTCCATCGTTGGCGTCTCGACCGCGCATCGGCAGCCCGAGCCCTTCTTTCCGACCGTTTGACCGCCGCTTCTCGTCGCGCATCGCCTCACCGAGCATTCTTACGCCAAGATCAGCCTCTCCAGCCTTCCTTGCCGGTCACGGCCGCCATGCTTCCCTTGTCAGCCAGCTCATCTCGGACCAGAGCGGTACCGAAACACCCTCGCCGCCATGGGAAGTTGTGCGCTGGACGAAGCTAAAGAAACTGACTGGGCAGGCCTTTTCAGAGGTTGGGCGGCGCAACTTTGGATCCCCCACATGCCTCGCGGTATCGGCACATATTGTGCTCGGCACATCCAAGGGCATCATATTGATGTTTGACTACAATCAGGTTCTGAAAATGATCATGGGCCCTGGCACAAAGGCTGTGGAAAGCGGTGCCATCACGTCTGTTGCGATTTCGTCAGATCATATGACTGTTGGTGGCGGTCACGCGGACGGGAGCATCTTCACCTGGGATACGTCACGGCCCGCGAGGCCCTTTCTGCAGATACCGCCACTGGATTCTGCGCAGATGCAGAATCGAACAACGGACGGCCATTGCCCTGGTTACGCAGTCACTCACCTTGGGTTTTTGGGCACAAGGCACACTGCGCTTGTCTCGGCAGACGACCGAGGCATGGCATTCTCACACCTTGCGACAAGAGGCACTGGATCTTTTGGAAGGACCGTCAAAACAACTAGAATTCTGGGCCGCTATCCTGATGCAAAACCCCCGTTATCGGGTAAGCCATTAAAGCCAAGCACCGTTCTCGCTTTTGCGCCGTTACCACTGGGCAATATTGAGCGCGCAACGGATCGGATGGGCCTGACGGCAATGCTGACTCCGTACTTGCTTGTGATTGTCTCCACAACGCCTATTGCGCAAACGCAACACAAGTCGGCAAGGCCAAAGGAAGTGGCTGCGCACAGCGCCATGACCGGCTGTTTGGCTTGGTTTCCAGCCGTCAAATTGAAAGTCCCTGACCCTGCGAGTGGTGGACAAGTCGCCAAGGCCAAGCTTGTATACTGCTGGTCTAACGTCTTGACTGTGCTTGATGTCGATGAGATGCTTGCTGAAGACAAGGACAAGCCTCCGGGGCTGAGATTCAAGGCTAGAAGCAGATGGAAATGCGAAGAAGCCATCGTTGCAATTCAGTGGTTGAGTCGCAAGGTACTGGCTGTTTTGACTATCAGCCAGCGGCTTATTGTCCTGGAAGACCGAACCATGAGGATGACCGAGGCATTTGACCTCATTGGACGATACATATATCACGCTGACCTCTTTTCTAAACAGCTGCACACACTTGTTGAGCAGCTGGACGAAGACGACACATCAATGCATGGCGTTGTTGCGGATGCCTTCTACATGAGTTTCAAGACCTACAAGAATAGAATGTTCTTACTGGGTTTCAATGATGTTGCGATAGGATCGCTTTCGAATTGGGCCGATCGACTTATTGCATTTATGGAGAATGGGGACTATGTCGGTGCAATCCAGCTGGCCACTACCTACTACACAGGAGACGCAGACACTCTCACTGTAGGACTACCAGAAGACGACCAAGTACGCCATAGCATGGTGAGGGACAAGCTTATGGAAATCATGAGTGCGTCCTTGAAGTACGCCTTTGGCCAAAGAGGAAAGAACTTTACTACCGCAGATGACTCTCATCTTCAAGATCTTGCAGAGACTTGCTTTGCAGCCTGCCAAAGTCTTGAGGACACTGACTTCTTGTACGACGAAATGTACGAGTGGTACGAGAGCGCAGATGTGCAAGGCATTTTCCTTGAAGCTATGGAGCCATACATCCTGGAGGGCAATATCGAAACAGTTCCGCCGGCCGTGGTCAAGGCCATGGTAACCCATTACGTTGGCAAAGGTTTGGAAAGTCGACTGGAAGAGATGATATGTCACATGAACACCATGAATCTGGATCTGGACCAGATCACCAACCTCTGCAAGCAAAACGGTCTCTACGAGGCTCTCATCTATGTTTGGAACCAGGCATTGAGCGACTACATCACCCCACTCATTGAGTTGCTCGCGCTCCTTGTGCCGTTGATGCAGGAAGCTGGCGAGGAAGTCCCGGCCAATTTTCTCAACGACGAACAATCTGGAGTGAATGCCCTGAAGATCTTCCCTTACCTTTCTTACGCATTGACTGGTCGCATTTACCCTACGGGCGAGGCGCTGCCAAGTGACCTGGCCATGAAGTCCAAGTCTGAACTGTACTGGTTCCTCTTCTCGGGCAAGAGCATTGCATGGCCGAAGGGGAGCAACAAACGCCTCCTTACGCGACCGGGCCAAGATACCGAGCCATCGTTTCCGTACCTACGGCTGATACTCAAATTTGACGCGCCCAGTTTCCTCAGTACGCTCAACGAGGCCTTTGAGGACTCATTCCTGAATGATTCCCCGGAAAAACAAATCAACGGAGACGCCAGAGCAGATTTGCCAGAAGAGCAGATCTTCGGACTGACTGTGGACCGGCAATATCTCGTCTCGATCCTGATTGAGCTTATGAATCCGGCCGATTTCGCACCAGAAGACACCATATACCTCGACATGTTTATCGCACGGAACCTGCCTAAATACCCACAATACCTCCTGCTGCCAGGTTCAGCCCTGACAAAAGTGTTGACTGGGCTGTGCAACTTTCCAGGAGCAGACCTTGCAGATGATGCTCAGCTGAGTGCCGAGTACCTGTTGTCTGTTTACCAGTCACCAGATCTCCCTACGTTGATGCCTCTTTTCAAGCAGGCTGGTTTCTATCGGATCCTGAAGCGGCAATTCAAGCTTGACAAGCAATACGGCAAGCTGATACAGACTTACTTCGAAGATCCGGACGACAAGGACGGAGTATTCGACTGCCTTGCAGACACACTACGACAACAGGCAGGCTTCACGAAGCGCCAGGTACAAGACGTGGACCAGGCCATTCGAGACAACTCGCGAGCACTCGTTGAGCTGGATGCGGAGCGGGCTGCTCGTATTCTAGAGACTTATGCGCCCGAGATGCATCGCCACGTCTTGCAATCCGCAGCCGACCAGCTCAAACTGCAATACAACTACCTCAGAGCAATTCTGGAGCCTGCCGTTGAGACAGCTGAAGATTTCAAAGCCTCACCTGACATAGACCTCATCGAGGAATATGTACGCCTCATGTGCAGATTTGAGCCTGCCCACGTGTCAGACTACATTGGCGTGGTCCAGGCGACGAATCTGAGACTGGACAATCTGCTTCCCACAATGGAGGAAACAGGAGTCATTGACGCGGCAGTGGTGCTGATGGCTCGCGAAGGGCAGGTCAAGGAGGCTATGAGCCGTCTTGTGCAACACCTTGCAACCTTGGAGTCACTTTTGCAAGGTTTATTATTAGAAATAAACAACAGCGATGAAGAGGCCGACTTGCAGTCTGCAACCGAAGACGTCTTATTGGCTCTTCAGAAGTACACCCACGTTGGCATCTGGCTCTGCCAAGGACAGACCAAGACGCTGAAAAAGTCTGCTATCACTACGCGGAGGGCCAAGTCTCAGGTGACCGAAGAGCTCTCTGCAGACGAACAATTGTGGCTTAGCCTCATCGATGCGACCGTCCAAATTACGCGTCGCGTGTCGTCTGCAATAGCAAACATACCCAGCCCGACTGATTTCACTTCCGACGAGGCCCACCAGGCGAATGGCACATTGGTCCATCCACCATCAACTATCGACACAGACAAGCTCGTGACATTGCTCAGAACGCTCGTTCAGCATACCTTTACCGCCCTCCTCACAGCCACATCTGCACCTCCTGCAACATCACCAGGCGGTTCTCTGCGCGTAATCACCTCAGGCTCGGCAAGCAGCAGCAATCTCACCTTTTTGCGCATCCTGCGTGCTTTTCTCACAAAGGCCGCAGCGTCCTCGCCCAATCTAGCGGACCTGCGCGCTGTCTTGCAATCCATCTTCGCAGCCTATGCCTACGAAGAGTCGATTTTGCGCTTGTCGAACCGGCTCCTCGAGCGCAGTCTCTTTGTCAGTGTTCAGCAGGCAACCGATCTACGCCAACGGGGCTGGCGACCGCGAGGTTCTACATGCGAGGCCTGCGGGCTGCGTCTTTGGGGGCCTGGTGCCGTGTCCAGCAGCATTGTCGACGCTTGGGAAGAGAAGATGACAGCGGAGGAGAAGGGGAGGAAGGAAAAGATGGAGTCCAAGGGCAAGAAATCAGAGCGCGGCAACGGGAAAGGACGTGCAAAGTTTGACGACGGCGAAGGCTACTTTGGGCGGTTCTTGGAGCCGGCTGGGCGCAGAGGTAGAAGCTGGAGGAAGGATTCGGTGCCTATGACGCCTGAATCCTTCGAGGCCAGCCCCAGCCACGCGGAACAGGTTGAGGAGGCCACTGACGAGCAGCAGCAGCGACAACAACAAGAAGATGAAGAGCAGCAACAGCATGAGCAGGATCAGATGGATCAGCGACGTGGACAAGAGAACGAGGAGCAACAGCATCACGATGCGAATGGCCAGGAACAGAGCGACTCAGAGAGGGCGGGACAGCCAAAGAGCAAGGCGCCGCAGCCTATTGTGCTGCTGGCTTGCCGACACATTTACCATCAGAGTTGTTTGGAGGCACTACAGGCGAGGGA
Organism: Coniella lustricola; assembly: GCA_003019895.1. Lineage (NCBI taxonomy): Eukaryota > Fungi > Ascomycota > Sordariomycetes > Diaporthales > Schizoparmaceae > Coniella > Coniella lustricola. Next base: position 130,852 of record KZ678432.1, read on the forward strand.
CGAGATCACCGGTGCCAAAAGGCATATTAATGAGTATGGGCGGGAGAGAGAGTATAGATGTCCGATAGACGGATGAAATGAGAAAAAAAGAAGGGGTTCTACGTGCATATCAACTCGGAACCCGCTATAAATCCCTAGACAATTCCATGTTGGAGAATTTGCAGAAGACAGGTCGAATAGTCTGGACCTATTTCGATCTGTCGATGGTGATCTGGGCTGGGGTTTATTCAGGGCCATAGTAGCCCCCACAGTGATGGGGCCAGAGCCCCAAGAGCCCCAGATGGCCGCAGCAGGACAGTACAGGGTACCCCAGCCATTCTGTATTAATGACAGCTTTCGGCAGGCAGCGCAAACGTCACTGTCATCCCATGTCGCGGCTGGGCGCGTCTTGACTGTCGCTTTCCCAAATCTTCTCCAACATCCAACATCCAAAAGCCGGCCTCTTTCATCACACCATCGCAATGCGCCTCATACATGCGCCTTTCCGACCATGACACTCAATTCCGAAGACGAAGGGGCCCGGTTCCTCTCGGACGGGCGACATAGGCCTGAAGAAGAAGAAGCCCTTGAGCAAGACCAAAACCAAAGCCAAGAGCAGGACCCCAATATTGACGATAATGATGACGACCTTTCGAGCGAGTTTGAAGACTACGATATTGACGACGATGAAGACGACGTCGAAGGGCCTCCCTTTGTCGATAAACATAGCAGCAATGCAGCCGATGGCAACTCAGCCTACAACAGCCGCTCGCACTCTTACTTTTCGCACCCTCCACAACCGCCTCAAGCACAATTGCTTTCCTTTGGGCCGCCGTACTACGGCCGGCCTCCGACACCGCTTCCGCCGTCACCGAGTCTGACATCCCTGCTCCGTCCATCTCGACCGACCACCCCAGACGCAAGCGATGACGAGCACGGCCATGGTGGGAGTGGAGGAGGTGGTTTCCACGGCCACGGCGGCGGCCACTACAATAACAGTGCGAACAACATCAACAACAATAATGCCAGTGACGGCACAGCAGGAGGAGCAGGAGGCGACCAGAGTTCTCTGGGCAACAACAGCAACAGCAACAATCACCGACCCGTACCCCGCGCAAGTCCCGAGGTGCCGACATACGAATACTACGGCTTCGTGCTGTACCTTTTTTCCTCGTGCTGCTTCCTCATGTACCTGCTGTGGTCATACCTGCCCTCGCCGTTCCTGCACGCGCTGGGCATCCACTACTACCCGGACCGGTGGTGGAGTCTTGCGGTGCCGAGTTTTATCGTCGTGCTGCTTGTGTACATCTATGTGGCGCTGGCGCTGTACAACACCGAGTATCTCACGTTGCCGCTCGGCAGCCTCGAGACGATTGTGGATGATGCGGGCAAAATTGCGGTTGTGGATGGGCGCGGGAGGATTGTGACGAATGAGACGCGGCGGAGGAACCTAGAGAGGGAGAGGGAGAGGAAAGAGGGGCAAGCAGCTCATGGCGGTGCTGCTGCTGCTGCTGCTGCTGCTACGGGAGGAGGAGGGCGCGGACGGGACTCTTCACGGAGGAAGGGTAGCGGGAACGGATTTGTGCGGGAAAGAGGGCCGGTGGACTGGCGCGAATGCTGGAATGAAGGCACGGATGCCGTGATGGACGTGCCTCTTGCGGGTGTCTGTGAGATTCTGTATGGTGGGGCTGGCTTGGACGGCGATGAAGATGTCGGGGATTAGGACAGGATATTGTGTTGCTCAGTAGCGGTATTTTGACAATCTACAATGTCTGTGCGACAGAACGGTGGCTTGTGTGTCTTGTCATGCTGAAGTGTGGTATGTGGGGGTCCTCAGAGGTCTGTTGGATGAATCAAGGTGATTGCAGGGCCAATTCGCATAGTTTGTGACCCTCGTAATGCCGAATGAGTTGATCAGTCAGGACTGCGGACTGCAATCGACAGGCCACTTCATAAGCGATCTGTCTAGCAAGACCGAATGAGCAATGCACAAAGGAAGCAAACGAGGCTGAGTGACGTGCATGAAACTGGCAGAGCTGACTGAAGCCAGGCCAACTCTTGTTGGATTTCCAAGGCAATTACTCACAAAGCATGCCTCACTGTCTACCTCTTCATCGCTGCATCTTCATGTTTTCTTGAGAGCGAGGAAATGAATACACGTGAAGGGAACAACCAGAGTCAGCGCTAAATTCTGACTTGAGATGAGACTTCTCATGCTGCTTTTTGCAAGACCGATTTGAGTAATTTGGTGTTACATTGGTGCTTGGTGTGTCTCACTCATAGTATAGGGCTGCAGCCACCATGGATACTGGGTTCCATGATGGCAAGTCAGATGGAACGGGCGGCTTGGGTTATTGGTTGGTTGCAGTGTTTGGAAAGGGAAGAAGGGAAAAAGGGCTGTTTGCGCAATGGGCAGAAAGGAACCGCATTCTTCACTTGCCAAGGCTGAACAGCCCAACAGCCCTAGCGATGTTTGCTGTACATACACAATGCTTCAGTTGCCAGTTACAGGGCTGGGTCGAGAGGGAGGAGAGGGCAGAGGGGGGGGCTGAGTGCCTTAGTGGCTGCTATATATGTACCCCAAAAGGTGACCCGAGACCTGCAGCATGCAAGTCGCAGATGCAAGTGCAAGTCCAGTCCAGGTGCACATGCAAATGGAAATGCAAATGCCCCCAAAAAGAAAAAAGAAAAAAAGAGAAGGGAAAAAAAGGGAAAGAAAAAAAGGAAAGAAAAATAGGAAAAGAAAAAAGGAGAAGAAAAAACCCCGGCATCTCGTACTCGTAGCGTCCTGCAACAGGTGCTGATAAAGTTGGCTTTGTCAAGTATTCGGGATCGTCGTATATACAATCATGACGCTGAAATACTGGGGCGGCCTCTGTGCTTCAATACTTCCAGCAGGGCACATGCTGGGCCCTGCGGACTTTCCACGTTTTACGGCCAGGCACTTGTTCCAATTGTAACTTTTTTGGGGGGGCACCCTGCCAACCTAGCTTTGGTTGGCTGCGCGGGGGCTTTGACGCTGCTGTGCGCTGGCGGTGGCAGTGGCAGGTTGGCAAGTTACCTAGGTACACAGCGAGGTAACAGGGTCACAGGGCGCGGGCGGGCGCTCTTTGTCTGTTTACGAGGGGCCGTTGTAGCGTATAGCGTGTGCAGCGCAGGCTAGCGGGGAAAGACCCGCCCTAGGAGGACCAACCCGGCGCCATTACGCAGCCCAGCAGCAGCAGCAGGGCCTCGACTTCCTTCCTTCTTGGACAACTTGCTGATAGTTTCCTCTCTTGGCTCTTTTCCTCGCTGTCCAGTCCAGTCTTGTCTTTTTTTGTCTGTAGTTCTCCTCACCATCTTTCTAAGCTCTGTCCAAAACCACACCACCTCGATTTCTCGCCTTCATCGCACCGCCTGGCCTCGTCCCGCCGTTTGCTTGTTTCCATTTCCGGAATACATCATCCAATCCCGAGTCCCCGCCTGCTCCTCCCAGCCACTTATAAATCAACTATTCCGAGCCCACGCGCAACCCGACTGCCCATTGTTCAACTGCCCAATTGCCCGAGTAACAACACCACAGCGACTACGGTGACGACTAGGACGACTGGCCTGTAGCAGACACGCCTGCTCCGACCATGCCGTCGTCTGCTGCATCTGCAATATAGCTGCCACCTCCGACCTGTCCGGCGCTCGTCTTTCCGAATCCGCCTTGGCGCTTGCGCATCAGGCAGTTGAAGAAGAGAAAAATCAAAAGAAAGAGAGTCTCTCGAGTCCCGAGTCGACAACATTCCACGGCCCAGCCGGTACTTAGCCAGCCAAGATGCCTCCAGCCAGATTCTCCAGCTCCAGCCGCCTTTCCACAGTCTCCACACGCGCTCCGTCGACGCTGTTTCCGCGACAGTCCCAAGAGGGCGCCAGTAGTAGCATCATTGTGCGTTCTCCGTCTTCTTTTCCCCAGTGGCATTGTCGTCTTGGTTGCTGTCATGGCTGGTTCGTTGTAGCACGTGCACTAACAGACACCCGAACATGACCTCTCGCAGATCACCAGTGTCGTACTCATAGCTCTTGTCGCCCTGCTATGTCTCTTCCTCTTCCTCCGACTTGCCCGCGCCCGCAACGCCGACGCCAAGTGGCTTCCCAAACCGCTGCGGAACCTGTGGAGAAAATGGGATGTCGGCTCTTCACGTACAAAGACAAGTTACTCTCGAGCGGGCAGTGGCGAAAATGACACCTTCCAGCAACGCGTACGCATGCGGGAAGCCCAAGACAGCATGGAAGACGCCTTACACACCGCAATCGCTCAGCAGAATGCTGTGGCCGCCCGCCAACAAGCCTCTGCCGACCAGCAACAAGACGGTGTCAACCGCAATACTTCTGTCCGCTCCGTCATGACTCTTCCCGCCTACCGACCAAAAGCCACCGAAACCGAGCAAGTTCTAGGTAGAGAAGGCGAGCGCGACGGAATTGATACCGTGGTCGAGCTGCCAACAGCAGAAGAAGAGGAGGTGCTCCGCGAGGACGAGATGGAAGCCCTCTATCAAATCAGACTTGCCCGCCGTCGCCAGATTGCAGAGCGCGAGGCTCGCCGCCAAGAACGGCAAGAGGCACGACAAAGACATGACAACCGGGCTCTCGCCGAGATCCGCTCGCGCGCTCGACAAGCCTCCGAGCAGGCGGTACGTGAGGTGGAGGACCTGCGCGGGCAGCATGACGCCATTAAGCAGAGCCGGCAACGCGCAGTCAGCAGTGTCTCGTACGCAGATCTCGGTGTTGTGCGGGCTGATGGCACCCGGCTGCGCGCAAATAGCAACGAGAGTGAGCGCATGGGTTTACTCAGCGACGCCGCCAGTATTGCCCTGAGCACCCGCGAATCTGGCGCCTCTTCCTCCCAGCACAGGCGCTTGCCCAGCTCACACAGTGTGTTGAGCGTCGACACATTGGGTAGCCATAACGGCAGCCGGTCAAGATCTGCATCACCCAACCACGGTGCGAATCGCAGCCGCGCAGGCTCGAGCAGCCACCTCACCGAGGGCTACAGTATGGCTACCTTACCTCGATCAGGCTCGGCCCAGTCGCAGCGGGCTGGTTCCAGCCCAGAACTCATAGAGGCCGCCGAAGCCGATATTGGCGATAGCGACATGCCGTTATGCTCGCCGCCGGGATACGACGACGTATCACTCGAAGAAATTACACCGCCCGAACTGGCTTTCCACCCTCCTCAAGGAGCCCATTCTGGGCGCAATAGCCCTTACAACGAACCGCCGCCAGATTATGACGGTCCAGAGCAGCGCGAACGCCGCTCGCAACAACCAGACAGTCCTACGCGTGCCAGGCAGAATCGGTTGTCCGCGCAAATGGCCGACCTGGCGGCACAACAACAGCAACAATCACAGCAACTCGAGACCTCCGGAGCTCAAGCATCATCGACACATACGAGGACGACTTCGCGAGGAGTGGGCGGCGTGCCTCAATTACCGAGCCTGAGGCTGACTAGTCTTCCGCAAATTGTCATTGAACCATCAAGTGCCCGGCCATTGGATGAAGACGAAAATGAGCGATTATAGCCAATTTTTCCCCAATCTCTTTTGAGACTTTGAAACGAAGCAAGTACGGCCGAAATCATCCGCTTGATATGATATCAGCACCATATCGACGTCATGGGCGTATGTTTGAACAAGGATCCTTTCGAAAACAGCATATCTAGTAGTGTTACTGTATACTCACGCATCATGCATATTATTCCTATTTCCTCCAATGGTGGAGGTGGTCCCCTCAACTTGTTTAAGGGTCACTGGTGAGATTGAAAACTGGTCTCTGCACCAGCAACCCGCGATGATTCTTTCTGGCGCAGTGGACGAAACATGATATATCTGGGACAACACTTGTCCGAGTTTTTCTTTAACTTATTCGAGGCGGATACGGACTGGATACCATCGTTATATTGGAACGTGTCTCTTTTTGGGCTATGGATGTATATCGATCAAAGGCTTTTGATAGGAAAGCGAGCTACATATAGGAAAGGATTTTTGGGGGGGGGGGGGATTATTCATATCAGCAGCATTAGCAGCAGCCACATTAGCAGCGAATATGTCGTTTGTATTCTGGGGGCGTTTAGCGGTATATACATATAACCCGGTTTCTTGTTCCGTAAGGTCAAAACAAAAACACACTCATTTTTAGTGGTTTTCACTTGATGTTCAATCATGTTCGTGTGGTCATTGTTCGCTTATATTATACTACACAGAATCTTCGATTCAAATCTCAAATTCAGACCTGTGTGCTGGAAGACAGGTCCGTTATCGTCACCTCAAATATGTGTGTGTGATTGACCAGTGTACGGTGCACAATACTACATGAGCCTCAATGTACTCGGCCCGATGCTGACTGGCTGGCGTGCTGGCCGGCTAGCTGGCTTTCTTCATTTTCCTTTCCCTTCCTGAAAAATGGATTTGCTAATTATTATATTTTGGCTTTCTTACCTTGTAGCGTAGGATGCTATACATTGACAAAACACCACGCAACGTCGAACCATGTCTATCATGTATTTCAAAAGTCTTTCTTAATCTTGATGCACTGTGTCTAAGTAAATGGGCTCATAATAATGATCTGGATAGCAATGTTAATGCTTGCTCATATGCATGTGGACAAACACAATTTCCCTCCCTTTTTTGCTAAAAATCACACAACCAGTTTTGAAGTTTATTTTTTTCTTCATAAGAATGAATTTTCTTTTTAGAAAAAAATTTGAAAGAGGAATGAATAACCACATATTAAAGGTGAAGACGAAAATGAGAAAGCTTAAAAATATACCAGAAAGAAAAATGTCTTTCTCTTAGTTCCACTAGGTCCCTAAAGTAAAACCTCATAAATAGAGAAAACCCGCAAGTAACAGGAAGAAAAGGGAATTGGAACCAGACATCTTTACTCCCAGCACCCTACCAACAAAAACTACAAAACTTGAAAATCTGCAAGAGTTGGATTCATAACGAAAACTAGTACGGAAACAAGAGATATATCAATCAATTTTTGATCAAGAAAAAATCTACCGGAGTATGCCCGCTTTGCCTAAATCATATCTCGAGATCTCTCTCCCTCCCTTTCCTTTGCTAATAATGAACATGAAGATGGAGATGCTAAAATTGAAGCAAAAAAACACAAACTTGTTGGTCGGCCTGAGAATACGCATCCTTCCCCCCAAAATGGCGGCGATATCTGCATCAAGATGGGCTGCTCGTCGCTTTGATCAAAGATCCCCTTTGTCAAATAGGCGGTGGTTATCTGAAAACAATAAAAGCAGTAACAACAATCCACCGCCAATCGCCATTGCCATATAACAAGCCCGCAAGAAGGGATTCCTTTTGCTACAAAATAGATGATTAAATGCGGCTTCTGCAATCTTGCTGCCTTGACATCAAACTGTTAAAAGATGACACTTCCTGAAGAATCAAGTCTATCGCTCTTCACCTCCTCTAGCCTTGCCCCTACGTCGGAAAAAGTCCATGACTCTTCTTGCTGCTCCACTGCTGCCTGCATGATCATGACGCTGTGACTGCGAATACTGATCAGACTCAAAAGCATCCACAAATCGCTTGTTCTTGGAAAGAACACCACGGCCACTCTTGGTCGAGGTCTTTCTGCCTTCTGTTGGTGGTTGGAGTGAATATGCAGACTGGTTGGCAGGTCGCTGAATATGCTCAGTGGATGAATCGGAGGCACTGTTCAGTACAGCGCCATGCTGTTGTTGTTGCTGCTGCGTTGGATAGCCTTGCATTTGACCGTCCATGGCTCCTTGCTGTGGCACCGGGCCTCCGTGCGAGCCAGAGCTGTGTTGCACCCGATACTGCTGGCCGGGTGCCGAGGTTGGCATACGCCCTTGAGGTTGCAGCTGAGCGTACATGCCATCGACATCCATTGCATCGGGAGCTTGCGGTTGTTCGAGGTATCGGCCGTGGTCGTCCCCTTGCGACGGTTCGTTAATCGACAAACTGGGTTGCGATGTGCGCTGGTCGTAGCCCTCCTCCTTGCCAAGGCCGATGGATCGCAATGAGAACGAGTTCGGCAGAAGAGAGAAGCGCTTGCTTTGCTTGTCGAGCGATGTCGACGACCCAGTCATACTTCCAGACCTCTTCTTGCCACCCAAGCCCAGGGAGAAAGATCGCCGGGATCGCTTGGAATCCATCGAAGGACGGCCAGGTGCATCGTCAGCAATAGGCTTGGTCATGCTGACAGGAGGATATCTCTTCTCTTCGGGTCGGCCATGCTGGCTCTTGCGATTACTCCTGCCACCAAAGATTGATCCGCTGCGTCCAAAGATTTTGCCGCCAATCTCGCCAATGGTGTTGGACCGTCTGTGGCCCTTTGTTTCGCTGCCAGCATCCGAGTACCCAGAAGTTCCTGTAGATCGGTTGGGCGTGTTGACAGCGGCTCGGCCAAAGTCGGTGCTTTGTGTGTGTCCGTGACCAGAAGATTCGTGGTTTGAGCGGATGCTCGGTTGTTGTATGCTTCCATGCACGTTAGTATCAGCAACCATAGGGGCGGACGGCTGGGCATACTGAGCTCTTCCGCTTCCCAGACCCATGGAACTGGCTGAACCGCCAGTCATGGGCCGTCCCGAATTGCCCGTGCCAGAGGCCATCCATGAGCCATCTGACGTTGCACGCGCAGAGTCGCGACTGGTCCTCGCAGGAGCCACGACCTGGGTGTTCATGTTGTTCATATGCGTACTGGGTGGTTTCCTAGACGAGACACGGTTGTATTGCTGCTGCTGTTGGGGCGGAGACTGCTGCTGTTGCTGTTGTTGTTGTTGTTGCTGCTGCTGCTGCTGCTGCTGGTATTGCTGTTGTTCCCTCGCCGGCGGGTCACGAGGAAGCGGCTTGTCGGCTTGCACCTCTACAGGACCTTGGCTGCTCGAGCGAGCCTTGGATCGTGTAGAGCCGCCGCCGCCGCCACCACCACCGCTAGCGCCGCCAGTAGCAGCGCTCTCTCCTCGTTGCGTCTGCGTGTTAGGGGCGACGTATTCAACCTGCACTGTCCTTCTCTTGTTATCTCTCTGCTGCTTGGCGTATGCCGCAGCCTCGGCCTCGGGATCGACAGTGCCTTGCTTGCTAGTCAGACCGCCAATCGGTTGCGCAGGAGCAGGCTTTCTGTGCGCGTCTCTCACAGAGGCGCTGCGTCCAACCATTGGCCGGTCCTCCTCTTCGCCAACAGTCGTGTTCTGAATCTCTCCTGACGTTGTGGTACTACTCGTAATCAGTTCGACGACGTGTGCGTACTCGCTCAACCAGCTGTGCCTGGCAACTTCAAAAAGATCGGCGCGCTTTCGAGGATTCGGAACCAGTATCCGCCGTAGCAGGTCGCGTGCGTGCGGCGTTACGTATTCTGGGAATGTGAGTGGGGTATTCACAATGTACTTGTAGAGGAGATTGATGTTGTCGCCTTCGGGATTTGCTGGATCGTCGTCGAAAGGTAAATAGCCTGCCAACATCGCATACTAAAAACAGCGTCAGCGATTTCTGACCTTCCCAGGTCACTCACTCACTTCGCTCCTCCTTAACAGCAATGACTTACCAGAATCACACCACAGCTCCAAACATCAACCTTGCGGCCAGTGTAAAGAGAGTCACTGACAACCAATTCCGGCGCCGCATAACAGGGGCTGCCGCAGCTCGTCTGCATGAGGTCGCCCTTTCTCAAACCGTTGGATTTGACTTGGTTCAAGCCCTTTTGCTTCACGTACTCGCGATCGCTCAAATGGTGCTCCTCCTCTTCAGAGAGCTCCTCGGTGGGATCGAATGTGTTGGCAAAGCCAAAATCTGTAATGATAATGTTGCGATTCCGGTCGAGTAACAGGTTTTCCAGTTTCAAGTCTCGGTGTACAATACCCTTCTTGTGCAGGTATCCCACACCCGATATGAGCTGAGCGAAAAGTCGTCGAGCCGCATTGTCCTTGAGGTAGCGGTGATTGAGGATGTAGTCGAAGAGTTCACCGCCTGAAGCATACTCGAGGACGATTCCGTAATGTCTCTCTGACTCTTCCATCTTGTGCAATCGGACAATATTTGGATGCGTTAGTTGCTTCAGGATCTGTACTTCGCGCATGATCTTGGCCATACGCGATGGATTGCTTCCGAGCTGGTCCTTTTTGATCAATTTGATAGCGACCTGCGTAATCAGAACAGGAAACATTAGCAACGGACTTGATCTAGTCATGATTGTGATAAAACTCTCCAAAAACTTAGAGTGGGAAAAAGGAAGAACAAAAAACCCATTGTGCCTACCTGTACACCACCCTCTTGCTTCCAACCGAGCTTGACTTTTCCAAACTCGCCTTCACCAATCGTATTGCCAAGGATATACTCGCCAAACTTAGTGTGTTTTTCTCGCTTGCTAAAGTCATGTCTACTCCTAGTGCCTCGCCGTGTCTCCTCGCCATGCTGCTCGCCGGGTGTAGATACATCGTCCATGGTTCCAGCGTGCGATTGCGACAAGGCAGCACGCTCACGTTCGCGATCAATGTCGTCCTCGGGTTGGGACACTAGCATCGTGTTTAAAATCTCGCTCGCTTCCCGGGAGGGGCCTTGGGGTGTAGAGGAGGCGCTCCGTTGTGTTCGAACGGGCATTGACACTGGCGGAGCGTCTGTTCGAGAGCCATCTCTTTGGCTGTTGCTTTGCTTTTCTGATCGTCGAGTTCGGCTCGCGTCTTCGGAATGAGACTGGTTCGCATTGACCTGTCCATTTGAGTCGCCGCTGGCATTTCTCTGGGATGTCCAGCGCTCGCCGGACTGCTGTTTTCTGGAGCTCGAGCCACTTGGGGCGTTGTTCTGGGCATGCTGAGAGGAGGATGAGCGAGGCGGAACTGTAGCAGAAGGCATGTTCTTTGTACGGCGGTCGGAGGACGGCGGCCGGTCGTAGGTGGTGTTGATGGGAATGGGAGCAGCGAGAGCGGTGCGGGAACTCATTGGCGAATTGCTCTGCGATGGAAGGTCGTTCCGGCTGCTGCTGTAATTTGCGCTGCCGTTGGCAGCGGTTGGTTTTCTGCTGGACGGGCGTTGAGTACTCGATGGCGATGATGTACTATTATGCGACGCAGCATAGTATGAATCGCGGCCTGGCGATGGGGTTGTGTGCTGTTGTTGCAGGCGACTACTGCTGGTGGGCGAAGGGACGGCCAGAGGCGGTGAAGACAATGCGGCGATGGAGGTGGCTGACTGACGAGGGGCGGATTGCAATGCAGCCGACGACATCTTCTCACGCAGAAATGCGTGGAGAGAAGAGAGGTACTGGTCAAGCGATGCAAAAAGCAGGTCGGTCGCTTCGGCGTGTCGCAAATTGCGAGAAGGTTGGATTAGTGGAAGAAAGGGTGTGGTGCGGTGACGTTGCGTGACGGGAAAGGGAGCGAGCGGGTTGGCAAGGTATTCCAACGGAATGGGCGACTGGGCACGCAGCGCCTTTTTAGCGTTTTCTCTAGCAGGTACAAATTGACCCCAAAACTCAGCCGATCGACAATGAGGCTCGAAAGTAACAGCTTGGGCCGCAATACTCGAAACGTCGTGTTGAGGGCGAAAATCCTCGACTGCTAGCCTGACGAGAGATTGCAAGTCGGAAGATGGCTCATTGACAAGCGTTCGCAAGATACTTCGTCAATCTCTGGCACGGAAATACGGTGTGACCCAGAACCACAAGGGAAGGGGAAGGAAAAAAAATCTTGTTGTTCTCTGATGCGGGCGCAAGGAGAGACAGAAGGTGAGAAGGTGACTTCGACTTGCTGGTCGGCCGTTTGCTCGGGTCGGGGGATGCGGGTTTTGCAGGTCTGTAAGGATCCGCGGGAGACGGGCTTGGGCAATTGGAGGTAAGGGTGAGGAGACGCCAACGGCAGCAGTAGCTGCGAGCTAGTTCCCGCAGCTTTTTTGAAATTGGACCCGGCGCCGGTGTCTTTGATTTTTACTTTTGTGGTTTCTATCCCTGGATTTTTCTTCTTTTGCTGTTGGCGCAAACGGGCTGCCAAGAGGAGTCTGGAGGGTCAAGTAGGCGCGTTCTGGAACTCAAAATAAGATAGTCGGAGGTTTCGACTGTGGGCAGGCAAGATGGGTTATTAGCGCTGCTCAGGTTTCGATGTTGCATTCGTGGGCTGGTCGAGTGTCAAGAGGCCCAATTGCGAATGAATTGGGAAGCGCAAGGACGAGGGCGGTTTTTGGCGAAGGGCAGACGGCAAACTGGCGCGGCGCAAAGGAAAGACGACGTAGCCAGCAGGGGAAGAGGCAGATAGCTGCGAACAACAAGAGACGTCAGAAAGAATCGTGGACGGCTTATGGTGTCATGGCTGTCCCTTGCTTGGGCGAGCTTGTGGACTTGTGGTGGTGACTTGTCAAGCGTGCGCTGCTGCAGGGCAGAGGCGTGTCGAAAGTCGAGGAGCAAAGGCAGCTCAGAGGGCGGTCAAGGGTCCCGCTGTGGATGGAGTCAGGTATGGAGATCTGGCAGTCGATGGATCGTGCTGGAGGGCGCCCCTGGGCGTCGTCTTGAGGCGCGATTGGCACGGCGGACTGGCACTTGTCGACCCAGACGAGGGCTGGCCTGCATGCATGCAGCCTTTAGGCGCGACTCCTCCTGCAGTCCCGGCTCTGGGGGTAGCAAAATGAGGCTAATAAAGCTGCTGCTTGGTGTTGCTGATGCGTGCTAGTGTGCTGCACCCAACCGAGCCGGCGACCGACGTGTTCACGGGTTTCTGTTGTTGTTTTACGCCTGGTCAATGCTAGCCACCCTCTTGCGTGTGACAGCTGGCGGCTCGAGTAAACGTAGAGGTACGTTCGGGCTGCGCGCTTGCAGATGCAGGTTGACGGGCAGGCCCGGGGTGCTGAGATTGCTGGTATTACTCGATTACGGTGGTAGTGGTAGTAGCAGTAGTAGCAGTAGTGCTTTTGTGGTTTGGCTGCGTGTTAGGCCAAATCGAGTCGAGTCGAGTCGAGTCGACTACGGGGACTTTTCGAAGTCGAGAAGTGGAGGCACTCGGAGTCGAGGCCACGGGTATCGAGGGATGTCGTGTGTGACGGAAACGAGGGACGGTGGCAGACCAGCAGGATGGACAGGCCAATTGGCTGGTGTCGACGAAGGAGAGGACAGGCTGCGGTGGTCGGTGGAGGAGGAGGAGGAGGAGAGGAAGAGAGCTGGGGGGCTTGGAATTGAAGGGAACGAACGGCAGGTGGTGGTGATGATGCAAAGGGGAGAGAGAGAAGAGAGACAGGGCAGAGGTAGACTCACTGAGCGCAGCGCTGTGGCCCGGTTGGAAGCGCAGGGCACAAGCAGCGCAGGGCAGCGCCAGGACAAGGGATCCAAAGCCAGAGCACGGGGACCCTTGCAGGCACGGCGTCACTGGCATTGCGCTCTCGCCGAACCACTAATGCACCCACTGTAGCTGCTGTGATCACTACGCAGGTGCCTACAAGCCAGTGGCTACAGAAGGGTGCTCAGAGCCTAGGGGCTGTTCTTGTTGTTGTTTTGTTGTTGTTGTTGTTATTGTTGTTTTATTGCAGCAGCTGGCACGCAAAAAGGCCAGGCACGCCTTTGACACGGTACTTGCATTATTGACTACCCAGTACCTCAGCAGAACAGGTCTCAAGTAACGAAGTACCGCAGTACGTACTTGGCTACGGTTCCAAGCGAAAGAGGAAAGGGAGGGTCAGGCTAATTTCAGCTAATTGACAGCTGGGTCTCTTGCTTGTTCCTTTTGCTGGGCCTGGGCTCACATATCAGCTCGGCCTGCCACAGGCGGGTCTGGTCCGTTATTTCGCAGTACGATGGCAGATGAATAGGATGAATGGGATGAATGGCCATTGAGAACCACTACCCGTGCCCGGTCTCGCGATGATCACCGTCATTTTTGCTCTTCTCTCGCTCTCCTTGTGCTGACTTGATATCCAGGATGCGCAGTGGCTCGTGCGACAAAGAGACAGCGCGAGAAATGAACATGGCCTCGACGGCAGGGTTGCCGTGCCTTGACTTGGACTGGCTTGGACTGGCTTGAGCAGGCTTGGATTGGCTTGGGCTAGTTGCTGATTTGCGCCCAGGAAGATGCCGGTTTAAGCTCAGCGACATGCCCGGCACGCTCTCTGGGGCTCGTCTGAACTTGCAACCCGCTTCATGCGCCGTCGCTTGTCAGTCAGGATCATCTCCCCAAAGTCCCAATCCACGGCAGCATTTGGCAGAACTGGCACTGCCCGGAGTACGTATGTAGGAGGTGCATAGCACGACCAAGCCGTCTCATTACGTGCATCATGCAACGCTCGCCAATGGACCACATTTCTCGTCACTCATTCCATGTCTCAGCCCCAGACACGCACGCTCTGGCAGCACTGGACTGGGCAAACAGGGGGAACGACAAGTTGGACAGCTGGATCAGGCCTGGAGATGGCACACGGCGATCCAAGTCAAGGTCTCAGCAGCACGCAAGGAGCCGTCCTTGGTTCGTGCCACAGCCTGTCGCCTCCCCGAACGGACGGATGCACCACATCGGCCTGCCCTTTTGCGAAGAGCAGCTCTGAGGAGGGAGGACTGCCACCTGCCTATGCTGCTCGCTTCCTGCTCCGTACAGATGCAGTATGCGCGTGCGTGTGCGCTTGCTCTGCAGCATGGACCATGTCCGTAGTCGCAGCAGAAGCGCAGGTACGGCGTTGCCGCGGGATCCAACATGCCAGGCACAGCCGAGGGTGGATGCCATCTCCTCCCTCCATCAGCCAGTTTGAGTGGTGAACCCAGCTCACGATGCACGCTCATCTGACGTTTCTTGACACGCCAGAGAGCCTGCCCGTCCGCCCGATCCCTTGCCTGCCCGGAAAGAGGTCTAGAAGCAAAGTGACGTGGCGAGGGAGGTTGTCGAAGTGCTTCGTCATAAATCGTCCTTTCTGCCATCCTTCATGTCGAATCGGCAGCCAGCAAATCATTCACTGCCCTAGCCTGCCCCTTGGCCTTTTCCACGTCGCAGCAGCTTTGATCGCAGGCCAACAGCAAGAGTGGCCCCACGCCAACTGCGAGACGCTAACTAACTTGCTAACATTGATTCGAACTCGCTTCCCAACCTTCTTCTCCACAATATCCTTCGAGAAGGTCGCATGGAAGCATGTGACGCGCCCACATTGGTTGGTGTTGGAACGAGCGAGCGCCTTTGCGCTTGTGCCTGGCGAATCTCGCGCAGCATATTTCCCAGCCACAGGACTTTTGTATTCGTATCATATTTTTTCCCTTCGTGTCTGCTGAAGTTCAACGACCTCGGAAGGGAGCGTTGCACCTTTCTTTCTGTTCCAAGCTGTAGAGTTGTAATCTGCTCCAACCTTGACAGTACTATACTCGCGTACTTCTTCCTTGCTTACATAATTTGACCATCCCCACGGGCAGCTGTCGCAGCGGCAGCCTTGGCCCTACCGATGCCTGTCTGGTCTCCACTGATCCACCCCCTTGTGCTTTCTCTGCGCGTGTGACGGGTACTTGAGAATCTCAGGAGAAATTGCGTACAGTACCCAACGCCCAAAAAAAGTTCGCGGCGGGGTTTTTTCTTCGTCTTTCCATTTCATTCCTGGATGGGTTCTCCATTGCCTTGGAGAGCGAGTTTCTACCTGGGTAGATGAACTAGTACCGGTCTGAAGTAGTCTGGAATGCAAGGCACATATCTATCCAGACACGCCAAAACGGTATAGAGTTCATGAGTTCCTTGCTGCCAATATGGATGATGGACGGGACGAAGGAAAGAAAAAGGATAGCGAAAAATAAGATACCCATGTAGATCAAACAATTGCTTTTTGGTCCCACTTCCCCAATTACTAGTCTAAGTATTGTACAGTGTATTTTATCAGGCACACTTTCTATCCGCCAAACGAACCTATCATATCCAAGCGAGATTTTATTACTACTCGTCGTGGATATACGGGATATATGCCCCATTCCGCTCTGGAGTGTTTAAACGACTACGACGACGACGACAACAGAGGAAAGCATTGGAGTATTCTATTCCCATGCACATGTGTGAAGATCAATGTCAACGTGCTTGACGAATCGACACCTTTGTATAGTCTCTACCATAAATGCTCCAAGGAATATAGTTACGTGCTCAAACAACATTTGAATCTATGGTTCTAGATGCCTAACAATGTACTACCAAGGCGCGTTCGCTCATAGTTCTAGCACGGGAATGTAGGCACTTACTGGTTCCATTGGTTGTTCCCCATCTACTCAAAAAGTCAGGATGAATCATGATCGCAACTCTTCCGTTGACTTCTCGCGGCTTCCTTGCTCCCCCGCAGTAGCACAATCACTTCTTACTTGCCAACTCGCGATATGCCACATTCGACAGGAGATAATGCTCCAATAGCTTCAGCAACACCAAGGAGGCCTCGTCACACCCGACTCTATCCAACCACTCGAACTACTATTTCATATGGATTTCTGTCAACTCAATAACACAACACATTCACCAGACGCCATACGTACGTCCCCACGCAGTTCCAAGTACAACCTGACTTTTTAAACTTTGCATACCACATATCGGGATTCATGCATAATAATCCATTCCATTTATTCAGCATAACCTTGTCTATATGGGATACTTAAGCTGCCTGGGATTCCCCAGCCCCAGCTGCACTCTATTCTTGGTCATATCCCATCGACCTTACTTTGTAAGAACATCCATGACAGTAGAATAGACCGCCGTAGTTTAATCAAAGCAAAGCAAAAGGAAAGTTATGAAATGTAGTGTAGTGTAGCGCAGCGTAGTAGACTTGCTAGGCCAGGCATTGTAGGGACTTTAAAACGATAATTCCCACTTTCAGCCTTCTTTCTCCTCAGCCTTACAAGTAGAACCTCGCCAGTCGACCTACATACGTGCTTACTTTCTTAACCAAGTGTGATGAGTTTGCTCGGCGCCGACAAATAGCCGATTCGACATGTGACTCGGCTGGTTGTGCCACAAGCACATACACATGCACATTTACACACACAAGACATGCTTGCGGATCCTAAATTGAAGTCCATGTTTTGAGAGTCTTGTTTCGGAAAGACTGGTGAGGATGGGCTCAAGAGACCACAACCCCCGCCATACTTCAATGAGCATATACAAACACATACACACAAATATGGTACAAGGCTTCCTTACTCCGTGTTGGCGCTGCCACACTCCATTTTGCGCACGATTCCTTACAGCCGCATTGTTCCAGCCTCGGATGGCCGGATGCCCTGGCAACTTTGCTTTTTCTTCTGAAATTGGCATCTTATGTATGTTTTTACTTCTTCTATTCTTGCTAGACCGAGCAAAGCCACGCCGTTAACTCATCAGCTTCGGATTGTAGGAGACAGCAACGTATTCCATGTCTATGACAAGATTCGTCAGCCTTCTCCTGTCATATCGTCCGGTACTAGCTAGCCTCTTTCGCGCAAGATTCCGGAGCAGATTCTCAACGTCAAAAGTCGACAACAGCGAGCATCATGCTTGCGATGTGCCGGGAATCTGCTCGGGGATAATGACTGGACCGTTCAAGCGTGGCCCACATCCGGCGTTGGCCGAGGCGTCTAGAGAGTCAGTACGGAAGGTCCACATCACCAAGCGTGCAGGGACGCTACCAGCCGCTCTTCATTTGCTCATCAATGCGTGCAGGCTCTCATCATTCGACGACAACCATGATCAAAAATCTACTACCAGCACTTGCATGGACAAATCGAGAGGAAAAGTCTATGCAATGACGACATAAGGCTGTTGGTTTTGGTTTGTGATTGGCAGAGAGTTTTGCGCAATTTTGGCCGAGTTCCTATTGTGCGAAGTCAGGGAAACACGTTGTTTTATGCTGGATGGCTTGTAGAAAGGGGCTTTTGCAAGATGAATCAGAAGTGTAATCCGACCCCCTTTGGCCCGCTAGATTTATGAGCAACTTCTTTGTGTTGCCAAAGATGACTACCCTCAAGCCGAAAATTGTTTAGGATAACTTGATGTTCATGTCGAATGCATCCAAGGTAACGGCCACACCAGTCAAAACGGCGCTGTATGCGACCAGAATAGCCATGCTCGCGAGCGGGCTAGCATCGAGCGTCGGTACCGTCATATTGACAAGCCCCGTCAGTACATTAGCCAGCAAGAAGATGGCAAGTCCGTTCCGGTTGTACGCACGCAACACCCTGCTTGTGGCAACGTTGTAGGCTTCTTTCTCGGCTTTCGGATCCGCTGCACTGTAAAACTCTGGGAAACAGAGTGTCTCAATGAGGCAGTACGTAAAGAGCTGAAGTGAACCCAGTGCAGCCACAGCCAGGATGTATGGCAAATTAGCCAGTCTGCGAGAGACGGACAGTCCTGCGCCATACTTGTAATCGGTCGTCAAGAAATAGAGAGCCGACCATATGCTGCACCATATAGCCATCGTCATCAAAAGCGTGGTTCGCTGGGTTGCATTGCTAGAGCCACTGCGCGGATTGATTTTGCGCGGAAGCACGTACATGCCCGTGTCTTGACCAGCGAGGAAGATGGCCAGGTAGCCAACAAAGCTGCAGATGCCCTCCCGGTTCCTAGAGAAGAGGTCGACTCTTGGCGCGGTGAGGATGTAAGCCTTGAGGTCGGTGCTCTCGAGCACAACCTGGTAGGTCACACCAAGGATGAGAGCGAGAGCGGCATAGGACGGAATGATTTTGAGAGCTGACTGGAAGATGGCGACGAATGGCGGCAGCAGAGCCAGCGTGAAAAAGAAATTCCAATGCACGCCATACTCTGTGACGTGCTCGGCATAATCGAGGCCTTTAACGCTGAGCAGGCGCACAACGCCCAAAACAAGGAGTGGCAAGGAATGGCGGCAGGCCTGGGCGAGGCGCCTGGGCAGGGTCGCGGCCATTGCTCGGCGTCCACCTGCATGGGCTGCACGTTCTTTGAGGACGGGCCGCGCAGCAACTAGGCCAGCCGAGTAGACAAAGGCGCCGACGCCGACGTCCATCAGCGAGGTGCCCCATGTCTCGACCTTAGCAAAGCGC
This sequence comes from Coniella lustricola, assembly GCA_003019895.1. Taxonomy (NCBI): domain Eukaryota; kingdom Fungi; phylum Ascomycota; class Sordariomycetes; order Diaporthales; family Schizoparmaceae; genus Coniella; species Coniella lustricola. The sequence goes on from KZ678432.1 coordinate 149,800, forward strand.
CTGGGGAATATCCGAAAGTCAACCGCCAGGATGGACAGGCAAGTCAATACCATCATTGAGCCGCGGAAGAAGGTGAGGAAAGGCTTTGTCGAGAGGACGTCAAAGTCGCGAGAGCTCGAGCTCGAGCCCGTGTCGTCCTTGCTGTCGTTGCTGTTGTACGACTTGGCGGCGGGTGGCAGCTTAGGCTTCTTCCTGCGTGCCCCAGTGCTGGGCGGGACTCCGAGAACAAACAGTGCCGGCACGAGAAGCAGGACCATGAGCAGGACTGCGCTGTTTGCGTACAGTGTGATGGCCAGCAGCGCGGCGCCGACGTTGAGTAGGTAGTCGACGACATTCCCAAGAGCCGTGTAGGGCTTGAAGAAGGCATGTCGCTTTTGCAGGAGGCACCAGACCAAGGCTGCAATCTTGTTGTGTTTGCTTTCTGTCAGCGCGGCGCTCAACCCGGAGCAGTCCAGTCGAAGCATCTCAGGTTATGTATCAATACAAGGCACTCACTGGCAAGACAGCTGTCACGGCCACAATCTCGCCAACCGGCCCGCCTGACAAGCCGGACACAAATTCCTCCTTGAGCTGCTTGTAGCTGGCTGCTGACTCCGACATGTTGGCTGTGGTGCTGCTGCGTCTGCAAGCGAGCGAGTTGTTGCAGTGAGAGATGATAGATTACACAGTTTCATGGATCGAAAGCCCCAAGACACATCGCGACAAAGATGCGAAAGCGGGTGAAAGGAGAGGGTGGCACGCGAAAGCAGAAGTCAGGCTTCGCTGGGGTTTCTTTCCTCAGCCTTGCGACAGGTCATAGCTCCTCCTTTTTCCCGAGGGGGACTGCCTGGCGTGCAGCCAATCAGCGGTGCCCGTATTGCTAGCTCAGTGCGTGGCAGCAAGCGGGGGTTGTTCCCGGGGCACTTCCCGGGGTATCCCTAGCCTGAGCTCGGCCTGTGCAAAGTGCGCCAGGGATGCCAACCCCCAAGCTTGACCCTCTCAAAACGTGAATCTTAACACAACGTCTAATCTGTCTGTCAACCACGCCAACCACACAAATCACCGCCCAACCACACTCGCAAATTCCACTGCTTGACAAAATCTGACATTTTTCAGCGCTGACTGTCGCAGACAAAGAGGACAAGACATCATGGCGCAGCAGGTGGGCCACGCTGCGGGATCGCCAATGTCCGGAATGACGGGTCCTTTGTCCTCTTGCGCCCACGGCGAAACGCATCTTCTTTGTCTGGCACATTAAAGGAGCGTACGGCTTTGTCCAGCAATCTGAGTTCATGACAGTCGCTCGTCAGCCTTCGGACGGCTGGCTTCAAAGAAACGGGATCGCGACAAACGATATTTCACGAGATGGAAGCAAAGCACTCTTCATGGCACGAGACGTTTGCCTTTCAAAGGCCACCCCTCATTCCAGAGTGCTTCGAAGCGCCGACTGAACAGATCATCCATCGTCGCTACTTGTCGCTACAAATCTGTTCCCACGGCTCTTTCCACCTGGCCATTCCTACTTTCCTGAAGCCCACCCTGTGCCCAAAGTCTCGCGACAATGACCACTCAGGCTTTAAGTAATAAACCTAGCCTGGAACTGGCCACAGAATATCTGGCCGCCCCACAGCCCGTCTTCACCTCGCGCAAATCGTATCAGGAGGATTACACCTTCTTGGCTTCTCCCAGCCCGCTGGCCGCAAAATCTCTGCCAATTCCTCTCCAGCCCTCGACATCGGGGTACGATGTCAGCATGAAACAACATGAAAGAGCAATGGTGGAAAGGTTGCAAGGACGTGGCAGGCAGGGCTCGGCCACCAGCGACAGGCTCTCTTGGGCGCCTCTTTCTCCCGGTGCCGAGCCTGCTGTTGTACTTGGGGATGACGAGCCTCACAAAGTCAGCCCATTCAAGAATCCAAACGCAGGACATCTGTCGCTCACAACACCCAAGACAGCTGTCAACGCCCGCGAATATGGCTCAAAGGGCCATTCCATCGTCGACGAGACCAAGTCAATGTTGCTCTCTGGAGGGCCGGCATCACAAGCGGGCAATCTGGAAACAGCGGCTGAGCGTAGGCTCTCAGTCTCGACCATATTTGCGTCCAAGTTGAGCATTCAGAGCCCAGTAGCGGCAATACAGCCAGATGTACTACAGGTCTTCGGCCACGTGTACTTTGGTGATCCAGCCAAGGCAGATGTCTTTGTGGCTCCTTCAGCGCTCCGGCGCGAGAGCTTAGGCGACCAGACTGAGGATGTCGGACGCGGGCAGCTCACTGTGCGTGCGCGAGTCCGGCCCAAGGACAAGGACCGCAAGCCTTTTGTCTTGACGCGAAGCTTTGATCTCGTACAATTACGAACCACGATGCCTGCAACACTCACAACGCCATCCACCTCGCGCCGCCCGTCGGAAGCGCTGCTGTCTCCTGCCGCCCTGTCAAGCCCCGTCAACCCCCCGGCGCTTGGTTCGGACCGGCGCCGTGCTAGCGTAGCCGCATCCGGTCACCGGGTCGGTCACAGGCTAGCCAAGACCAACTCCAAGGAGCTGCCGGTCCGTAAGTAGCAGATCCCGCGCCATCATGGTGAAAACTCTGACAGTTGCTGACTGGATGTGTGGTCGGTCTAGATCTCGCATATGCACGAGCATACTTGCCTGCGCTGGCAGCGCTGATGCTGTCGGGCCACGTCAAGACTGGAGACTCAATCGACGTGCCGATGCCACACCCTGCGGTCTGGCCTCAGACGCTGGCGTACGTGTACATGAGCAGTGGAGAGCCGAGTGATGCAGTGAAACAGAACGTGCTGCATCTGGGTGGGAGGATATGAAGCCGGTGATTGAATGCTTGGGTGGGGCCGTCCTTCGTCCTTTTCGTACAGTGTTCAGGACGAAGCGTGCGGCTGCTGTGGTGTCTTAGGCGCGGCATCACACTGTCTGTTCATCTTGGTCTTGTTGGGCTTGTTTGTGTGTGTTCGGAGTCTGCATCTTGAAGTTGTCACTGGGCAACAAGGTCTGTCTGGAGCCGTGTCTGGAGCTGTTTGTTTCTAAAATATCATTTCGGGAGACGGTATAACGACTGTATGATGTGTGATGAGAGGCATAGCATGCAACTGATCTTTATAATTCGATACTCATAGCAAGAGGGCCCCCTTCTGATGAAATGACTTTAAATTCACTCTTCACACGCAGCAACCTTGGAAGCTGAAGAAAGTCAATCAGTTAAACTGCAAATCTCTGAAAACGGCAGGTGCCACGTGGGTATTCATTGCTAAGCTCTCCATGCGTCTTCCGGCTAGCTTTACTGCCAGAACCCTGGATACAGAAAAAGGTAGGCGCAATATTAGCTAGCTCCTGCTCCAAGCACCTACGACGTTCAGGCACCCAGCCTGTTCTGAAGCTCAGCCTTTCTTTTTCCTGCCCGGTCAGCTGCTGGACGCCAACAACAGCACGGCGCCTTTTGTTTCGAAACAGTACCCAGCTTGATGGGCGGTGTTCAGCCAGCCAAAACCGCCAGCCCTGCCAGCCTCGTGCAGACGACAACAACATTACTGCCAGCACATACAATGCAGATGGTACACGCAGCAGCCCGTTGCTGCCCTCATTGCCACGGGACATGCAGGCCGTGGTCGCAAAAGCAGATGCAGGCCAAGGGTCAAGGGGGCATGTCGTGGGTCCAGGACACATTTCTGGCCTAGAGTTTCAGCTAGCACAACGGCCTCTGGGCTAGTTGCAGCGGATTGCCTGATGCGATTGCGGCCCACGCAGCTATCCTTTGCAGCTTTAGAGCACTTGACTGGTGCGCTGCCAGATTCAAGCGCAGATCTGGGGTTCACCAGACTACTCGACGGTCTAGAACACGCAAGGCAGAGACGGAATCCACGGCATTGTCAGATTGCCATACCAGTTCGAGTCAACGGCGCGGGAGAGCCCCTCACCAGGCTGTCAAACTACATCCAAAGACCCGACATACCGCCTTGGCAGCCCAGCCGTGAACAGCCGTTGCTGCGCTCAACAGACTTTGTGCCCATTGCTTCGCGGTCTCACGGTCGGTCTTCAAAAACTAGCAGATTGGTTGTTTCCAGTACCTTCTGCTCCACTCTGGGAGGCATCTTTTTCTGCCCTCTTGCCCAGCGCAGAATCCAGTCAGTGAGTCAAGGTGGCCCGTATGAGGATACAGAACCCCACCATTCGTCTTTCTAGCCTCCTCTGAGTGGACCTCTCACACACTACATATATCTGCACCTATCCACTCTCCCAATCCGGCCAAGATGTGCACTGACTTGTACGACAGCCATCGTTGACATTCTTAAGCGTCCCCGCGGATTCAACTTCTTCTTCAAATTGAGCAAGCTGTGTCTTTTCCAGCGCGCTATCCGAATATCCAACTCACGAAATTCATAAGTCCAACAACGACTACCTGTCAAGCCGGTTCGCGACCCGCTTGTCCATCTCCGCAAGAACGGTTACTATTCGGCAGCAATCTGAGAGCCTGCGCCAAATCAGGTAGAACGGAACAATTGTTGCTCTACCACGAATCACAGTGTCCAAATCGTTACTTCAATGGGCAGAGGAATCTTTGCTTTCATCCTCGCCACCAAACCTCAACCTCTATTTTCCAGCAGGTGATCAGGAGAAATCTAAGACTCTCGATTTTGTTCAAGGGACGCGTCATTGGTCCCATCATCAACACTGCCCCACATTCTTCATTGAATTTGGGCCAAAATGGCAACCATGAGCCCACCCATCATTCTGCTCAACGGCTGGCCTGGCGTCGGCAAGGATACTGTTGCCGAGACTCTCAAACTCTTGCTTGGTGACGACAAAGCCACCCTTGTCGACTGGAGCACGACACAAAATGAGACATTTTTCTCAATTGCAGATGATGATGTTGAGGCGCACAAGAAGCATCGGGACGTATGCTTGACCGAGCAGGTCGAGTCTCCGTCAGCTTCGGACAAGATCGTAATTTGCACCGATTGTCTGTCGGATACGCCAGAGGGCAGGATCCTGGCACAGGACTTTGAGGACGTTGCGATCAGAACCAAGCGTCTTTTGATCCCCATCTATCTCGACTGCCACCTAGACGAGAATATGCGCAGGATTGCGAATGCGGAGAGGAGGACAAGCATGAAGGACAAGAGTATGTATCCTGACCTCGTTGCTGTTATATGGTCCAAGGTCATGAGTGTCTTATAACTTGGAACTATCGCTAACCATCCATTCATCTAGTCCGTAGCCCTAACGAGGCACGCACGATCAGGTCCGAGGGAGCCAAGCTCTTCGTCTTTAGAGAACATGAGGGCTTGTCGGTTAACAACACAAGCATCCTGCCTCACGAAGCTGCACTGCAAATACTCTCATTTATGAAAGAGTTGATTATGCGTCATGATGAAGCCTTGATCAACGAGGAGACCACCCCCTTAGAGGTCGATAAGCCCTTGTGGCCATGATTGACAAGACCGCAAGGTTTGAGCCTGGCCAGTTGGCGCAGGTCAATAAGTCACGGCAAAGGAGATGTGGCTTGGCAATGAAAGGCGTTATTTGGCAAGTGCAAGAAAGGGCACTTTCGGACTATTGAATTTGATACCCAGCTCGGTTGATTTTGCTTTTTGGGGGTTCGGTACTGCGGTACTACGGAACACATGTATCTGAGCTTCTAACAGTTGATCAAGAATTATCCAGTAATTCGTCAACAGTTTATTCTGTGACAAATCGATACCGTCTATCCTCGTCCATGTTCTTCTCTCCTTCTTGGTCTTCCGGTTGTCGCTATGGCAATGGCTTATCGCGACGCATCAAGGAGTTGCCATTCTTTCGTGAAGTGTTAAGGTCACCACGTGTGCAGAAAATATCTCTCAACAGGGTGGTTTTGGCGGAATTTGGACAGAAGTGTGAATATTGATCCTGGTATGTTCTTCCAATAATAGTAAGTAATTGCCACGCCAGTCGCGCGGATATTCGGGCAAACCGACTGGTGTAATGGTATAATCATCACACTACACATCTCTCTCTGGTTACCTGGCAGTGAGCAGCACAGATTGTATGGATTTGTGATGTGAAAGGAATCTATTCTTGGCCATAGATGACAACAAAGAAGACGATGGAGTCTCGAATATTATCAGCACTTCCTGAAACGAGACTGTGCTATGTAGCTTAATTTAACCAGGCAGTGGAAGCTTGTTCTCTGCTTGTCCCCTGCTTCGAAAACTGTTTAGCTGACTGTCGTCCAGCCGTCCATGGATATGGAACCCAGCTGGCTTATTGCTGGTAGACTGAGAAGGGATTAGACCACTGTCTTGGTCACCTGGGCGCCTGGCTGTTTATATGAGTGTCTACCTCTGGTTGTGACCTGCTTCGGTTCGAATCGCATCAGATTGGTGATTTTGAGGGCTTCGAGTTGCTTGTAAGTATGTTGATCGCTGAGTCTGCAAGGCTGGCGATCTGCGAAGGTCCGTCCATTGGACGTTACGTGGAGGATGGAAAGCCGTCTTACATGGAAGCAGGCTAGTGAAAATGTATTTTCTAATATACAGACAGGATGCCTGCATCTTGTCATGATAAAGACACTTATTCAGACCGGAGACGTCTGCCAAAAGAGTCAGAGCAGAGCAGAAAAGGTAAAGATGCCGTGGTGTTCAGATAGGGCGACAAATAGAAAATAAGCATGTATACATGGAGAACAGCACGACTGTACACTACCATTTTTAAAACACACAGGCGCACGCTCAGACATGAACGCAAAGCCGATTGAAGACTCCATCGTGTTAGATTCTTGCCAGGTTGGCATGCTTGTTTGACAGTATGGGGACTGGGTTGTGATTATCTGTAGGCGCGTCAAGAAGTGTTCAACATAAGTTTGGGGGTTTATGTAAACTTGCAGCATTATGTTTGATTCCACTTGCACGTACAGTATGTAGGAGTCCATAAAGTAGTCATACATCACAAGCATATAAACTTTGTCCATGCATGGCAAGAGTTTTCATGCTGGTGGAAGAGATGGTGAGGCGGATATGGTGAAATCCAATCACTGGATCGGGGCAAGTACATCTACGTAGACTGAGCACAAGTCTTGCCTACATAGTAGTCTGATGAGCAAAGATGAATGTTCAATTTGATGTTCCCGCATTGATGTATTCTGGTATTTCACATGTTCTCAACTTGGTCTGCTTCCTGCCGATCAGCCCCATCGACCATATACATTCCCTCGTGATACCGGTTGTATTTCTGCTGCTTATATTGATTTGTGCAGGCGTGTTCTTCGGAGGAGCTCATACGGTTTGATACGTGAAGGAGAAGCAAAGCCGTCGAGGACCTGCATCTATGTATATGGCCAGCGAACATCACCAGCCACCTTCAACAGGTCAATACCATCAATCGTCACACGTTATTCTTGCGAGCGCTCCTGTAGGTCTTGCAACAGCCTCCACGAGAACTTAGGTCTATCTATGCTTCCAATGTAAGTAGAGTAAGGATCTCTGAGCCAAGCCTCTGAAATCGACTTTGAGTCACATCTATTCCGTTTAGGGATGAACATCTATATTAACTCTGTCTTCCCATATGATCCATGTGCTCGCCGTGGTCTCCAAATTGCAAAGATATACATATTTGAGAACAAATATTATCCCATCAAAAGTCCACCAGACTGATATTGGCCGATCACACACTGAATTGACCAATACTGAAGGCATTTTCTCTAGGCCCAGATCTTGATATGTTTGACACATTCTGTTATGCAATATTACTATTTCAAAATTGTGAGTACGACCTACTTCAGAAGCCAATGCTGGCTTGAACATATGAACTTGGATCCAAAAGCGTCGCAACAATTGCACCATGTACAGCCTCACCTCAACGCTATACATCCATAATTTCTTTTTTGAACAGACAAGCAGTCATTCCGTTGATACGCGGAGCAATATGCAGACGCAGCTCGAGTCATCTATCAAGTATATAGATCCTAGAAGTATTGATGTTTGTTTTTCCTGCACATAAATCCCGAATATCTTCCATCGCCTCACTTACTCAATCTCTCATGCTTCAAAACTGCGAATTCCCTTCCGGTTGAATACTTCGATCTGCCACAAGGTTCGGAGCTGCTTATACCATTAAACTCGTCCAGTACCACCTCGTTCAGCCTCCTCCCATTCCACCAACCGTCAGCTGTCGCATCCGTCATGTCCTCATCGACGTTCTCCACGCTGAAATCTTGCCTCTTCCTCACATGGGTCAACAATCTCATTCACCAAGTCTCTCTCGTGGAAAGTCACATCGCATCGTAAATTAACCCTGTCATCAAGCGCCCAACAAGAAAGAGTATCTCCTAGGAAACGCTTCCCTCATTGCTTAATTCTACTAACACAGTCAAGAAGGCCTGTCTGCAAGCTGGCCGTACAATGACCGAACCGTGATGGCCTCATCTATCACTCAGTGTACTTACTGATCTACCTGCACTTAGCGTGCCTGATATCCATATAGATCGAAATACCGAGCCACGTGACAGAACCCAGAGTTTCCAAATATGCATTTGTACCTGCATTGAGTTCATAAGACTTAAAATTGTCAGTCTACTAAACTAATTCATTAGTAAGCGTCACCGCCAAAAATCAGTTCTACTACCCCCCTCCCCCTCGAAATGGAAGGATGCACTTTGATCTGATACCTGCATACAAATTCAGATGCTTAGGTATGGATGTACTCTGAAGTTATCAAGACTAATCATGTATATAAGTATAATACATATCAGTACTAATCATACATGTAAGTACAATACATATCAAGAACCTCTATACCTGCACAAATCTGTCTTCCCTTCCCTCATCTTGGTTACTCAGACCTCTTCACAGCACCAACGTATCCAAAACGCAATGTGAGGCGCATGCCCAGAAAATGGCCAGATTCCCAATTAACCATCTACCTACTCCGTGCAGTTGTTGCCTCAATAAACATAAACACCAGAGCAGCTCCTTCATCTTTGTCGTGGGGATCGCTGTCTGTCGTTGGGTGCGAACATCGGATTGTCATCAAATGAACAGCTCCGCCTCAAAAGTAGGACGTACAAAAACACAAAGTTGCTCTTCCCCCTTTCGCCCCTTCTGGTTTTGGTTTGCTTCTGATAATTGATCCATCAGTGGTGTTGCTATCGAAAGCAAGCGCCAACAGAAAGATTATCGACGCACGAAAATCATTTTAGGCAATGAGCTGCAGACCACAGGTATTGTCGGACATTTTTGCATCTCTTACATATTGCAACCTCAGCCTTGCAAAAGCAAGTTGAGAAGATGCAGCCACCCGCTGCCGGAACGATTGACCGGAACACGTTGGCCGAGGATGGGTCAAGGAGAAACGCAACAAAAAAGAAAAAAAAAAAAAAAAAAAAAAAAAAAAAAAAAAAAAAAAAAGGAAAAAACAATCTCTGAGCAGTGTGTACATGCTTTCCACCTCCGCCCCCTACAAATAGCCTGACAACCTGACAAACCCCCAAAAGCAAAGAAGATCCTGGATGGCGTTTCGGCCCGTCGCAACGCTTTCGGGAGCGTCAAAAAGGCGAGACGTGCCGTGGCGCGCGGGAAATTGGTGCTGCTGTGTGTTCTGCAAAAATTCCTGCTTGGCAAAACTCAAATCATTACTATTGTATGATTACCCGCATCACATTTGATCTCGGCAACACGAGAGACTGCCATGGTTGCAGCGCCCATTTCGCGTCAATGAGAGCAATCTCACAACACCTGAAGATAGCTTGGTAGCGGAGCCAGCAACTGTGAAAACTGATCAAATTATGTCGATCACGCTTCCAGCCTTTGCACCATTACTCCGTGCTCGGCATGTACGCCGCAGATGCGCAATGATCCAGGTATACTGATGCTGCTGCCCAGGGGTGTTGGCGCCAATGCTACCGCAGCTCTGTCGTCCGGTACGGCAAATGAAGTTGCACCACCGAACACGAGGACGCTCTACGCTGTTTCTGGTGTATTCCCAAAATTTGGACGGCTAGACTCGGAGGACGGTTGTACGGCGCAGCGACTGATGGATTTCGGCGACTTGACGCTCGACCGGAGACGTTGCAACCAACGGAATAGCAAATCTTGTGGGCATCGCCTGCAAGAGTACCGAGAGGGCAGGGGGCCCCTTTCATCTTCGCACTGCAACTGAGACATTTTCCCTCAATGACAAGCCTGCCTAGGCCCCAAAGCCCCTCCTCTTACTTACATAGTACAATTGTTTTTCTCTTTTTT